>BQNB010007630.1:0-21954 GCA_026074375.1 Tanacetum coccineum | reverse complement strand
TATAAGGATTGGAACGGTCATATATACTTTACAAAACTGTGGTTCGACATTTATACTTACAAAAACCTATGAACTCGCCAACTTTATGTTGACACTTTTAAGCATGTTTTTCTCAAGTGAATTAGATGCTTGGCTTATGTGATGTGCATTGGAGTCTAAATAATTCAAGATTTCTTTTCAAATGACACAGTTAGAGGTCGTTCTCTCATGACTTGAGCAATGGTATTATGAAGTAACGCTTCCTGAAACATATTCTGCTGCGACCCATTTTAGGGGTGTTATAGTATACGTTGCGACTCACTCGCGGAATTGTCAACGTGCGAAGACGATTTATGGGACATACTGTGACTGAAACGGTGTCCGTGCTAACAATGTGCTTAGGTACAGTATGACAACAGTAACTAATGTTAAAGCAAACTCAGGGTATTAATGAATCAATCAGAGATGAGCATGTTGTATTTAAGCACAAATAGTAGACATCTAAAAGTATGCAATGTACGGTGCACATAATTCCTAGTATGTATTTCAGTGACTAAAGTGGAAGGTCGGTTTTTAAACTCGTTTAAAATAATGACTATACCTAGTGTTGCATGATACTTCCTAAATTAGACATAGTTGATCAAGTTACGTCTAATTGAGGTCTAATGATGCAACCACTCGGACTACTCGACTCGTTTCATGTTCGGTGTTTTTAGAAAAAGAAAATCATTTTGGTTATAGTTTAGATTTTTATTTTGGAAAAACCAGCGTTCTCTATAACCTTAGGCTCTGATTACTAATTTGTCACACCCCGCCAAGGCGAAACCGCGAGGTGTAACATATTAATAAACATCACATAAGATGATAGATAAAAATACTGTACATGTTAAATAAAAGTGAAGTTATCCGAAATACAACAACTTCAAGAAACAATTTTGAAAGTACAACATACATGATTCTTGTAAATAAGTGGACATCTTGACAAGGATTGAAAAGCAAGCACTAAGTATCCATGTTAGGAACGTCACCTGAAAAGCATGATAAAAATGGTCAACTATTGAAAATAGTTGGTGAGCTCATAGGATTATGCACACAAAATGTAGTTTTTTTAAAAGAGTAGATGTCCAAACATAGTTCCCAATTCAATATCAAGTTGCCAAAACAAGTCATGAATCCAAACTGATTCAAATTTCCAAAGACAGTTCTCGTTACCCAAAGTAACGTATATAAATCAATGTATATGTATGCTATAGTGTTTATGTGAGGTACTACTTAAATGCATTCAGCCTTCTAGTTCCAAATCACAACACAAGATGGGTAGGTGTTACCCCTGATCTAAATCACAATACAATATGGGTAGGCATTACCCCCGATCTAAATCACAATACAAGTCTTATGTCTTAGTACTATGCACCCCGTTTATGATGGGAGTGGGGAGGGGCTAATCTCCTAATAGCGCTATCCATATGTACTAACATCTCAATCCCGTTGAGGGAGATATAATGAGCTAAAAGTAGTGGCGGGTTCCAAGCATACAACAACATACATATCAAGTTCAAGTTCAAGTTCGAGTTCAAGTTCAAGTTCGACATGTTTTCCAAGTTCAAATCAAGTTCGAGTATGCTTGAAAGTTTAACACATAAAAGTACGAGCATAGCAATTTAAATATAACACATCATGCTTTCCACCCCCAAAATCCATTAAAACGGTAAAAGAGAGGTTGTGAGAAACTCACCTTAGAAGTTAGAATGATAATAGGACTTCTCGGCAAACCACACTAAGTAGGCAACCCAAATGAATACGCAACCTTCTACTCTCAAACTAAGGAAAGTAAATATACCTAATTAGATCCTATACGATATACTCGGACAATATTAAGGTTCTTTTGTTATGTCTTGTGTTTACATTCGTTTCAAAAGACACTTTTATCACAAAGCATAATTTCTACTAATTTTCCTCGAATTTCCTGTTACTTTAAGTATTTATTTGACCAAGTTTACCAAGGTTTCTGGTCAAGCTACTGCTCCCAGTCAAAATTCCATATTTTAGGTGTGTCCATGAATTTTCCTAAAATTTATTAAGGAATTATACCCGACCATGTATACCTGACTCCAAAATGGCAAAATCTAGACATATAAAAGTATTTTAATGATCAGAAGGTCTAAATCAAGGTTATATGTGTTAGACCAATGGGAAACTCTAAATAACCCATACAAGTGTCCCCCATATCATTTTCAATGATAGATTCATCGTGGTTTATGATTTATGGTCATTTTAGTACAAGGGTTGAAAAGAGATTTTCGGGCAGATTTGACACCTTTCACCATTTTGCAACTTTCACTAACCAAACGACCTCATATTTTTACAAAGCTTTCATTTATATTAAGGATTTTATTCAAAAGCGTTTGTTGACAACACGAATATTCGAGTTAAAATTCATTTCTTTTCAGGAATAAGGCACAATCGGGATATCAAATAAATAACAAATATTTTTATAAATATTATAAAAATATTTATGAAATACTATTAAGTAAATACTCATTTTTATCGGAAAAATAATTTGAAAAACAATGGCGCAAATTTCGTGACTCGAATCGATCGTTAACTAGTTCAAAACGATAGTCCGGACAAATATTTACCCAATATTTACACGTTTGGTCCCTTGGAAATATTTACAATGTAAACCCTAAACTATATGGGACATGCCATTTTTTTATAACTTTTAATATATATAAAGTTATATATATATATATATATATATATATATATATATATATATATATATATATATATAGTATATATATATTATATATATATATATATAAATATATATATATATTATTTATTCTTCATTTTCATTCATATAAAAACACACAGTTAGGTATGGGTTCGGTTTGTGTTTTAACCAGCCACGGGTGCGTTGTGGTTTTGTATAAAAAACATTCGAAAGGGTGCGTTTGGATCCTGTGTGTTCAGCCACCATCAGGGTTGGCGTTTGGTCCTATTAGTAACAGCCATAGGGGCGTTTGGTTTGACAGATTCGCGATAAGGGTGCGTTTGGATCTGTGTTAGCACCATCAAGGGTGCGTTTGGTTATTAGTAACAGCCATATGGGTGTTTGGTTTGACAGTTTGACGATTAGGGTGCGTTTGGGATAACAGAATTGCACAAGGGGTGTGTTTGGTTTGGTCTATAACAGACAAGGGTGCGTTTGGTTTAACCCAAACAACATAGGGGTGCTTGTTTCTTTGTATTATCACATAAGGGTGCGTTTGGATCTGGGTTTAACACCCATAGGGTGCGTTTGGGTCATCAAAAACACCCAAAGGGTGCGTTTGGCTGTGAAGGAACCGAAAAAGGGGTGTTTGGGGTTAGACACGGAAGAATAAAACGTTTAGGGTGTTAGGTTAGAGAAAACCAATTTGGGCGTTTTTGGGTTAGCAGTTTCACCATAAGGGCGCGCTAGTTGGGTGGTAGCTAGAAACATCTTTAGGGTGTGTTTTGATTGATACAACAACGACAAATAAAAATATAACATAAGGTTTTATAAATTTAAAATCTGGATATAATCGTGGAATAATTGGTTTATAATGTGATTAGTTTTTATTTTCGGATTATATTATATTTGGGACCCGTTAACGGACTTATAAAATGGAAACAATGACATAACATATAAATACACTGTGAAATTTACTTATGTGATGTTTTCTATTTAATCGAATTTGGAAAAAGGTTGATTTGCAAACAAAGTCTCCTTGACTTGGGATCCGTTTTATAAACGAAAAAAGTCATGGCAAATTTATATAAATTTCTATATTTAGTAACGATTCACTAAAGCTTCTATTATTAAAACCGATAACAGGGACTAAGTTATATTTTAAAGATATATTAATTTGTTAATTTTATACAATAACCCGACCAACGGACGAAAACTATACTATTACAATGAGACAACTATTTTAGACACGACCCGTCGAGGAAACGAAATATAAAATTTATAAAATATTATTTTATATTTTATAATTGTCGCTAGAAGATAACATAATAATGTTGTAAAAGCTTTATAAACATCGTTTAACTTAATTAGTAATCTTAAAACGTACGATTACGTTTATGCAAGAACTTTTATTTAATTAAGTGGTGATTTCAGAAAACGGGTCAAACTAATTGGTTAATTATTTACTCACACTTCTTATATTAATTACTTGCAAAGTATTATACATTTATATTATCTTTGGATTGTTTGTCTATATTATTTAATTCACGATACGGAATTATATCACTTGTTCATTTTTCATATGTAATTTATATGGGATATATTACATACCTTGCGTTACTTTCGATTTATTTTATTTAACCAACCATCAAACTATTACAACTTGGAAATCTAAATCTTTATCAACGTGTTGCGTTGACGTAACTATTCATCAGGAAAACCCAAATACATTATCCTAGGCTAGTTGGTAATAGCCGTTAAGATTAGTTGCAACTTCTTGTTCGAGCTGCTTCGTCTTCCGTTCGTGTTGTGCATATTAGATGTGCTATTGCAAGCGTTCTACTTTCATCGAGGGGAGTCTTCCCCATGTTTTATATTGTTTTCAATATATTTTTGGTGGGTGGAGAACATGCTTGTTTTCAAATGCATTTTACATGGTTGACTACAAAATGGTTTGCATACTCAATTATATTATCTCGCGGTGAGATACGATACTTGGTTATATTTATGGACGCATTTTGGATTGAGAAACATATGCTTTGTTTTATAAATTGGACACAAGCGAAAATACTTATATTGGTCGCATTATAGTTTGTATAATTACTGAGGGCCGGAAATACTTATATTGGTCGCATTATAGTTTGTATAATTGCTGAGGGCCGAAAATACCTATGTTGGTCGCATTATAGTTTGTATAATTGTTGAGGGCCGGAAATACTTATATTGGTCGCACTATAGTTTGTATAATTGTTGAGGGACGGAAATACTTATGTTGGTCGCATTATAGTTTGTATAATTGCTGAGGGCCGGAAACATTTATGCTGGTCGCATTATAGTTTGTATAATTGCTCAGGACCAAAAAGCTTGTGATCCTACACTTATACATTTTACTATGCATACTTGAAACATTTGGTAAAAAATTTCTTTATCATTGCATAATTTGAACAATGTTTTCTTTTTTTTTCGGTCTAACTTTCATATCGTAACAAATTTTGGTGATTATTATAAGGGTTGAATGGTCATACACTGTGTTTGCAAAATCTTTGGTGAAACATTTGGAACTTTTATCTAACCTATGAACTCACCTAACTTTTTGTTGTCGCTTTTTAAGCATGTTTTTCTCAGGTGAATTAGATGCTTAGCCTACTTGATGTGCACTAGAGTCTGAAATTTACAAGATTTCATTTATGGATTTCTACTTATATTCAGATGATCAAATCTCGTTGGGTTGTTTTCAAGCTTTTCATTTTGATGCTATTATGGGACAAATGTTATATCAATTTCAAGGAAATCAACGAGATTACTTTTTAAACAACACATTTAGAGGTCGTTCTCTTGTATCTAGCGATGTATATTATGAAGTAACGCTCTCGGACGTACTTCCGCTGCGACACAATTTTGGGGGTGTTACAAATTGGTATCAGAGCCCTGGTTATAGAGAAATAGGTTGCATATTTTACCCTAGACTATAACCGTTTTCACAAACGTTGCATCACAACAAATATTTTCAAAGTGCATACACACTACTTGCTTACTTGCTTAGGTTACTTGTTACCTTAAGTGCTTACATGACATACATATATATATATATAATATATATATGCTTACATTCTTTTTGCGTATATCGTACGCTTATTTATATAAGAGTTAATTATATAAATACTAGAACATTTCTTAAGACATTGTGAGTTGCACAATGGTCTCATCTATACATCAGACATTGTGAGTTAGACAATGGTCTCATTTTACTTCTTAAGACATTGTGAGTTGCACAATGGTATCATCTATACCCCAAACATTGTGAGTTAGACAACGGTCTCTAAGAATATTATTTTCTTCATAACTTTATACAATATCATATTACACGGAGGCCGTCATAAATTTTGTTTACATGGAATTATGTATGAATCTAAGTATTACAAGTCTTGTATGGGCGGGACTTGTAATATGAGGATTGATATGATAATTGCTATGTTAACAAAGCCCGTCACAGTTCTGTTTACATGGGATTATGTATAAATCTAAGTATTACAAGTCTTGTATGGGCGGGACTTGTAATAGGAGGATTTATATGATAATTGCTATGTTGACTCGTTCATAAAGACTTTTACCTTAGTTACTCTAACCGAGTACTCATTAACGATCTTGAACACTATGTGATTTCCCTGATAGTTTTACTCCCCGTCTCCGAATGAAGACGGTGTTTGGAACACTCGTCCCATACTCATTAGAGCACATGCATCGTCATGTCATCCATCACCTTGAAGGTTATGTGAGTACGCGTATTGCATCGGGAATTATTAAGTAGGATGATTTATAATCTATTTATTTGAAAGGATTGGGACGCCTCTTCATTTAAATAAATAAATTGTAAATCGCCGAACCATAAGTTTATCAATTCATTATTTACATAAATTGGGACGCTTCTTTATGCAAATAATGAATTATAAATGAGTGGGCTTAATGGTATCCGATATGAGACGAGTATGAACTCGAACCGGATAATCAACAGAATCCGTTAAATAGGCCTACAAATACAATAGTGTCTTGTCACTCAGCAGAATCTTAAGGCCTCGATGGAACTACATTATCTCTTTCTGAAGTTATTACTTTTGCCGTTACAAATCTTTACGATCATGGACTGTTTGTGGAGCTAACCGACTTGTGCACACTTGAGCTAATGGATTTGATTCGTCTTCGAACTAACGACTGAGTACCATATTCCGCCATCCATCGCATAAGCTCTTCCGCGAGCTCCTCTCATTTGTTAAACTTTATTTTGGGAATATTGTTTCTCGAAATGTCCTTATTCTCGGCATCCCAACACCATTTGTTATAGTTATTGTCGTTATGGTTGCTGTTGTTGGGTCCTGGAGTGGTCCCAACTTGTACAACTTTATCAAATAGGTAATGCAACCCCCCTTAAACTAGATAAACACCTATCGACGAAAGAGATAGTAGGACTATTCATTTCAGACTAATAGTACACCAATTTAGGTCATGATACATCCTAGTACCGCCTAAGTAAGTTGGATACTTACTTCAATTAGCCTCGTCCGATGCTAATCATCGAGCATTACAGATATCTGAAACGAGACCCCGTCCTTGAACATTTGAAACCATATACAGGCATACTCACGTGGCTACACTTTCTCCTTCGATGCTTTCACTCTTAAGAGACTTTCTTTATAACGCGGTTATCAATCATAAGGTCTGTAATGATATTTTTTTTTGAGATGCCTATTTTGATGGATTAAATATCCTGGTCAAGCCTACCCAAAATTCTTGGTATATTGAGAAGTGTCGAAACACCAAATTTTTCTGAATAAAGTTATCAGCATCTTGTTTAGAACTGGTTTATTAAATCTTAACTCTTTTCTTGGTCACACAATCGGTTAACACAAATTAATCTCGGGACGAGATTTCTTTAAGGGGTAGGTACTGTAACATCCGGTAATTTTGAAACATATTTTAATAATAAATCATATTTATTATTACATTACCTTGAGGCGCAAATTTATTTTTGACTTATTTGACTCGAAAACGAAAAGATATAAGTTATTTTTTAGCTGACTTATCAAAAATGAATGCTTATGATCATGTTTTCGGACTCGGACTCTAAAGGCAACTTGATGGTAAAAGACATCCGGACAACTTTTTTTAGTTTTGCCTGAGACCTGAAAACAAACAGAAAGTGACTAAAATGCCCTCGCAAAATTTTGAACAGCGCACATAACGCGTGCCGACACGAAAAATAATTAAATTATATTTAATTATCGCATTTTATTAAATAAAAATATTTAATAAAATATTAAGGATTTTATTCAAAAGCGTTTGTTGACAACGCGAATATTCGAGTTAAAATTCATTTCTTTCGGACAAGGCACAATCGGGATATCAAATAAATAACAAATATTTATGAAATACTATTAAGTAAATACTCATTTTTATCGGAAAAATAATTTGAAAAAACATTGGCGCTAGTTTCGTGATCGATTCGATCGTTAACTAGTTAAAAACGACGTCCGGCCCATATTTACCAAAATTTACACGTTTGGCCCCTTGGAAATATTTACAATGTAAACCCTAAACTATATGGGACATGCCATTTTTTATAACTTTTAATATATATAAAAGTTATATATATATTTTTTTTCATTTTAATTCATATAAACACACACACTCTCCTTCATCTCTCTCTCATTTTCCTGCAGCCGCCTCGCCGCTCCGGTCACCACCGCCGCCGCCGCCGGAAAAGTTTTCCGGCGAGTTTTACGGCCAAGCCAAATCGTTCCTATCACCCGTTCTATTCGACTCCCCGCACCAAGCGCCTCTACGCGCTGCCACCCCCCCCCCCCCCCCCACATCACCACCGACGCCAACCACGCACCACCACCATCTCCATCTCCATCTCCTCGTCACTCTCTCCATAAGGGTGCGTTCGGTTCTGTTGCTAACCCAAAAAGGGTGTTTGTTTTCGTTTGGTTTAACAGCCCCAAAAGGGTGCGTTAGTTTGCTATAAACAACACCCAAAGGGGTGCGTTTTGGTTTTTGCACCGACCAGGGTGCGTTTGATTTATGTAAACATAACAAGGGTGCGTCGGTTTTGTTCAAACGACCACCAAGGGTGCGTTTGGCTTTGTTCACAGCCAACAAGGGTGCGTTGGGTTTTGTGTTTAGCGACATAGGGTGCGTTAGCTTTGTGGTCTCAGCCAAGAGGGTGCGTTGGTTTTGTGGTTAACACCCGACGAGGGTTTGCGCTTGGTTCCGGGTATGTTAAAAGCAACACTAGCAGGGTTAGCGTTTTGGTTTGCAAACAATTATGGGTGGGTTTTCGGGTTTTGTTTAAAGCACTGGGTGATGTGGTTTTGTTAAAACCTCGAAAGGGTGCGTTTGGATCTGTGTTAGCACCATCAAGGGTGCGTTTGGTTATTAGTAACAGCCATAGGGGCGTTAGTATTGACAGAAGATATCGCGGACACATTTTGGAATAAACGCATAAGGGTGGCATTGGATCCTCCGTCCCCCCCGTCTCCCCCCAGACACATTAAGGGGTTCGTTGGTTATTAGTAACAGCCATAGGGGTGATTGGTTTGACAGTTTGACGATTAGGGTGCGTTTAGGATAGCAGAATTGCACAAGGGGTGTGTTTGGTTTAGTCTTCCATAACAATTTGCTGGTGAGCGTTTGGTTGGCTGCCAAATGGCACAAGGGTGCGTTTGGTTTAACCGAAACAACATAGGGGTGCTTGTTTCTTTGTATTATCACATAAGGGTGCGTTTGGACCTGGGTTTAACACCCATAAGGTGCGTTTGGGTCATCAGAAACACCCAAAGGGTGCGTTTGGTTGTGTAGGAACTGAAATAAAGGGGTGTTTGTTTAGCAGGAAACCGTATAGGAGGTGTTTGGGTTAGCAGGGAAAACCGTTATTTTTTTTATAGGGGCGTTTGGGTTAGCAGTTTCACTTTAAAGGGCGCGTTTGGGTGGAGCTAGAAACATACTTTTAGGGTGTGTTTGATTTATACAAAAGACAAACATAAATATAACATAAGGTTTTATAAATATTAAAACTGGATTTAATTGGATGGATATTTGGTTAAATTAAATGTTGATTAGTTTTTATTCGGTTATATTATATTAGAACGCTAACGACTTATAAAATGGAAACAATGACAATAATCAAAATAAATACACTTGTAAATTTACTTGGATGATTTCTATTAAATTGATTTGGATAGTGATTTGCCCACAACAAAGGTGTATCTCGACTTGGGAATCGTTTTTATTAACGGAAAAGTCATGGCGAAATTATATAAATTTCTATATTTGTACAGATTCCACCTAAAGCTTCTATTATTTTAGAAATCGATAACAGGGACTAAGTATATTTGAAGATAATATTATTCTTGTATTATAAAATAACTCCGACCAACGATCGAAAACTATACTATTACATGAGGCTACTAGTTTTGACACGACCCGTGAAGAAAACGAAAATATATATCTTATAAATATTATTTTATTTTTATAATGTCAGCTAGGAAATAACATAATAATTGTTTGTAAAAGCTTTATAAAACATCTGTTTTAACTTAATTAGTAACCTTAAACAACGTACGTTTACGTTTTTATGCAGAACTTTTTTATTGAATTATGTGTGTTTTCAGAAAACGGGACCAAACTAATTGGTTAATTATTTACTCACACTTCTTATATAATACTTGCAAAGTATTATACATTTCACATTAATCTTTGGATTGTTTGTCTTTATTATATAATTCACGATACGAATTATATACTTGTTCATTTTTCATATGTAATATATACGGGATATATTACATACTTTGCGTTACTTTTGATTTATTTTATTTAACCAACCACCAAACTATTACAACTTGGAAATCTAAATCTTTATCAACGTGTCGCGTTGACGTAACTATTCATAGGGAAAACCCAAAATTACATTATCCTAGGATAGTGGGACTTAGCCCGTTAAGGATTAGTTTGCAACTTCTTAATCGAGCCGCTTCGTCCTCCGTTCGTGTTGTGCATATTAGATGCCTATCTGTCAATCGTTCTACATCATCGAGGTGAGTTCATATCCCCATGTTTTACTTGTTTTTACATATATTTTTGGGGTGAGAACATGCTTGTTTACAAATGCATTTTACATGGTTGACTACAAAATGGTTTGCATACTCAATTATATATCTCGCGGTAAGATACGATACTTGGTTATATTTATGGACGCGTTTTGGGGTGAGAAACATATGCTTTGTTTTATAAATTGGACACACGCGAAAATACTTATATTGGTCGCATTATAGTTTGTATAATTGACTGAGGGCCGGGAAATACTTATATTGGTCGCATTATAGTTTGTATAATTGCTGAGGGCCGGAGGATATACTTATGTTGGGGGGTGATTCGCATTATAGTTTGAATAAATTGTGAGGGCCCGAAAATACTTTATATTGGTCACATTATGGTTGTATAATTGCTGAGGGGCGGAAATAACTTATGTGGTGCATTATAGTTTGTTAATTGCTGAAGGGCTGGAGGAAAACATTTATGATAGTCGCATTCATCTGTTTTTGTTAATTTTTTTTTTTAAAAATTTTGTTAAGGACAGAAAAGCTTGTGATCTACACTTATACATATTTTCTATGCATACTTTGAAACATTTGGTAAAAATTTTTCTTTATCATGCCATCTTTGAAACAAATTGCGTTCACTTTCATATGTACAAATTTAGTGACTATTATAAGGGTTGAAATGCGTCATACACGTTTTGCATATTTGGTAAATTTTGTTCTTAATCAAACTATGACTCACCAACTTTATGTTGACGTTTTTATGCAGTTTTTCTTAGGTGAATTGGTGCTTGGCCTACTTGAAGTGCATTGAGTCTAAAAATTTGCAAGATTTCATTTTGGGATTTCTACTTTTATTCGATTGATCAAAATTCTCGTTGGGTTGTTTCAAGCTTTTCATTTCTGATGCAATTATGGGACAAAATTATGTTATATCAATTTCAACGGAAATCAACAAGATTACTTTTTTCAAACGATCATTTAGAGTGGTTCTCTTGTATCTAGCAGATGGTGTATTTATGAAGTAACCGTCCCGACGTTACTTCACTGCGACACAATTTTTGGGGTGTTACAATTATACTCCCAATCTACAGGTTCTATTTATATTTACATTACTACTATGTTTTGCCCAACAGATTTCTAAGGCAGTGTTACCTTTCTTTAATACTAGACACACTATAACTAGTTTAAAACAGGCCTGCAGAAAGTTATCAAAAGTCAAAGACGAAGTCGTAAATAAAAAAATACTTAATGGGCCAACCCGCACCCATCTAATGGGCCGGGGAAACCCATTAAGGTATTTACACCAAGACTTATAAGTCTTATATGATAAAAAGGCCCAAACTCCTTTTAAATACAAAAGGCTTCAAACTGCCTAATCCAAGCCAAAAAAAAACCTTTTAACACTTAAATCTGGACCAAGAAATAATAACCAAGCCCAAAACAACTTTAACCTGTTAGTACTTAACAGCACATCCAAAACGTTGTTAGTGTTAAATCACCACAAGGACCTTCGTTGCAAAAACACATATCAACCTTAAGGTCTTAACCTGCCAACCCTTTAAAACTTATTACACCACAAGGACGATGGGTAAAATAAAACAATACAAAATCAAGGACTTAAATTTCCAAACACACAAACCTCTTACCCAGTCAAACCTTAAACCCAATTCCCGCCATTTTCACTGTTTATCGTCCATGTCGTTTTCTTTTCCCTTCACCCCAAAAACATCACTTTCCCATCCAAACCCTACCCCATAACAGTCCAATTGCCACCTTGGCAATCCTAAACAACACCATTGGCTGCAAACAATGAAGGGCCAGGATTTGAGACCTTGGGGACAAAGAAAATTCAATGGCTTAGATTGAGCTTTTGATCTCTCTCACACAACAAACATAGTTGCAAACCCTCTCAGTGAACAAGCACACTTGAAGTCTTGAAGACTCTTAGTATAAACATAGTAGCTATTGTAGCTTATTCTTTTTGTCGAATTTTGTTAAGTCAAGTCTTGTGTAAACGAAATTAGACCATTTTAGTTTACCTGTCTTTTAACTTACTATCATTTAAATTCAAGCATTGTAATCTTTTTTTAAGTTAATGAAATTTCAAGTTTTCTTTAAATATTGTCATTTGATTTAATTGTCTTTTAAATACTGTCATTAAGCTCTTATATAAGCTTTTGGTTCATTCAAAGTTTATTTAACAAGCTTGTTTTCAATTCTGTCTTAAAAAATCAAAAATCACAAAAAAATCAGTTTACTCATTCATGGAGCATGGTAAATCTTGGATGGTCATGGGTTTAGTGCTTCTTGGGAAACTATAGGAAAGGTGTATAAGCTGTTTTGAGGGCTTATTCTCTTGACAAAAGCTTTGGACCTTTGTGAGTTTCCATTTTCTTATTTTTCAAGTTTTTGCTTATTTACTGTTCATATGCTTATTATTGTTTTTTTCCTGTTTTTATTGCTTATTTATGTTATTTTATGCTTATTTGTCTTTGATTATTGCTTATATGTCCTTGGTTTAAGTTTTTCTTTAAAATTGTCTTTTATAGCTTATAACTGCTTTCCTTGTTTGCTTATTTTAAAGTGCTTATTGCTGTGATCTTATTGCTAATTTTTGCTTAACATTGCTTGCTTGTCATCTGTCTTTAAGGTTCTTTGCTTAAATCCTTAAAAATCACTTTAAAAAAGGATTTTTCAAACTTTAAAAGGGTGTTTGGTTTAAGACTGAAAATGGGTCAAAATGAGTGTAAAGCTGTTTTGGGTCACTAAGTCAAATTTAACAAGCCTTTTAAAGTCCTTTTCATCTGTTTTTAAAAGTTTTAAAAGTCTTAATCTCTTTTTCAAAGTGTTTAGCAGTTATGGTTTGAATCTGTGAACACACACCTTAATTAATCAGCTTGTTTGATTAGATTTTTTAATCTTGTGTTTTTATGATGTTTTTATGCTTGTTTAAGTGTTAAAACAAATTTTTAATCAAGGCTTTAAGGTCTGCAAGTTTGGTTTGTGTATTGTCCAAATCTATTAAAATTTGGTTAAGTGTCTTGTAAGTTAAAAACAGATTTTTCAATTCAAATTTAGATTACATTTAATTATTTTTAGAATTTGAAATTTTAAACATAAGTTCTTTGATGGTTGAAATTTATCTGTTTGTGCTTTTTAGAGATTTAAAATAGCTTTTACTAGGGCTGCATGTAGCTTAAACAGGCCCTTTTAGGCTGTTTGGCACTCAGTTTAGCTAAAAGCTTATTTGAGTTTTTTAAGCTCTTAGCTTGTTAGAAATTCTTTAATTAGAGTAGATTAAGATTTAAAATCTGTTTTTTGGGTTTTTAGTAGCTATTAGGGCTCTAAGGTTTAGCTTTTAGAGCTTATTTGGTTTTTGCAAAATCACCACAGTTAGCAATTTTAGTTTTAAAATAAAAGCTTAAGAATTGTCATCTTTAAGCTCATTTTCTGGGCTTATTGTAGCTTTTCAAAAATAATCTCAAGTTTTAAAGTTGTTAGTTTTCAGCTTATTTATAACTTTGTTTTTAAAGTTTTCGAAAAAAGTAAAAAAAATAGTTTTCAAAAAGAAAGAGGCCACAGGATTCGACCCTGTCACCTCTCCCTTTGCACACACACGTCCCAAACAACACACACACTAACCACCAGCACCAGTAGGGCCATCTGTTTTATTTCTCCCTTACTTTTCTTTTATACACATTTTACCCTTTTAGCTTATAAGACCTTTTCGGCTTAATTCCAGCTTATTTAGATAAGCTGGGTAACTTCTTTTATTTTTCATAGATTCACCATTGTCTTAAGAACTTTTCAGAATTTTTCCTAATTCGTTTAGTATTTTTAATGAAATTTTCTTTTTAAAACAGTTTTTAATTCATAAAAATTAAATAAAAATCAAAAAAATATAATTCTTTTTTTTTTAATTTTCTTTTATCATTTAGGACTTAGGAAAATAAAATTTGCATCCGTAGGGTTAAAATTTCACAATTTTGTTTTTTAAAGAACGGGTTTAGGATCTCGTTCTCGTTTTTTAGGTTTAAATCCTTAATTGCTTTCGTTTTTAGGTTTGATTTACTCGTTTTTGCATTTTAATAGTAGAATTAATAATATAAACCCAAAAACATTTAACCATTCAAACCACGCGATCACGAATGTAATCACGATTCTCGATTCACGCCTCATTGGGAAACGACCCGGGAGATTTTAGATTTTGCTTTGGTCAAAAGTAATTTCCTAGAATCTTTTGGAATACTTACTCTCTTCTTATTATTGATTTAACCTTATCTATTATATATATACTTATTATATATAGTAATTGTTCGGGATCCGAGTCATTTTTTGGCCCGCTGCCGGGGAGGGTTGTGTGATTTTCGTTTTTACATTTGAAGATTAGTGTTTGGATTTGTGAATATTTTCTTAAAAATACAAAAATATTTTATTTTTCCAAATTTTATAAATATCAAGTAATCAAAAATACCATAATAAGTTCCCAATCAAAAGATTCAAAACTTGTCTTTGTGTCACTTGTGAATTACGACTCACCTTTAAAAGTTTAACAAACTCTAAGAGGGGTATAAGAAGGGTTGTTCCAAAGAACTACGACCCTAAAGGAGAATGTTTTAATTGATTCGCTTTCCCGCTCCTCCGCTCCTTTGTGCGTTTTTCTTTTAAAGAACTACCGTGAAGCAAGTTGATTATTGGTTTAAGTTCTTCGGTCTAATTAAAATAAAATTATGAATTAATTGAAAAAAAAACCAAAAAATATTTTTCTTTTAATCTTTTTAGTGCATGCGCACTCGTTCTTCTTCTAATCTCGTTGGTAATTCTTCTTCTAATCCAACCACCACAAACCCGAAACGTTGTAACCGTAGACGTTCAAAACAACCTTTCTCTCTTGAAGAATCCCCCATAGCTACGATGGCCGATTAGCGTACTAAAGCGGAATTGCTCCGTGCACCCACCGAGGTTATGCGGATGAGGCAATCGTGGTTCCACATTCTTGATGAGTATTCGAGATCAAGCATAGTCTCAATTAATTATGATGACTTCGGTACAATTCTTCGGACTTGAGAGTGACTATCCTATTAACCCACAACCGTTCGGTTTAACAAAATAACTTCCACAATCAAATACAAGGATGTGCCGAACTCGGCGATTAAGCTTATGCTTTTTGCTTTCTCTCTTGCGGGGGCAGCCCGTCGTTGGCTTGAAAAAGAACCCCCCGTTCTATTCTCACTTGGGAGGATCTTGTGTCCAAATTCATTAACAAATTCTTTCCTCCCTCAAGAACGACAAATCTCCGAAATGAGATTTCCAACTTTCAACAAAAGTTTGATGAATCGTTTCATGAGGTATGGGACCCGTACAAAGATCTCCTTCATGCTTGTCCTTATCATGGGTTTACCAAATTACATCAACTTGATACTTTCTATAATGCCTTAAACCCGGCAGACCAAGATTCCTTGAATTCTGCCGCCGGTGGCAATCTCTTGGAAAGACGGACTCAAGATGTGTTGAGGATTATCGAGAACAAATCCAAGGTCCGCAATTCACGAAACAAATCGATTGTTTCTCAAGTGAAATCAAGTGATGTTAATTCTTCTTCTTCCTCTGATATAGCCAAACTTACTCATGCAGTAAATCAGCAAACGAGTGCTATTGTCTTCGCCTATGACCGCTATTCTTTTTAAACAATTTAAAGCAACCCCACCTCCAGCTTCCGTAAAGGCTGTTGAGGAGATTTGTGTACTTGTGGGTGGGTGTCATCCTTTATATCAGTGTCTCGACGCCGAACGATGGCAAACACTTTCCAGAATTTCGGGATGATATTAAAGGTACGTTGCGGCAACAGCCGCGGGTAAACTATCTATCAGGGTAATTCCGCTTATCGTCCCCCAGGTGTGGCTAATCAAACTAGACCACCGGGTTTTGCTCAACCAAACAGGCAAAATGATCAAAACCGGTTTAGCCAACCTCAAGGATATAATCGAGGAAACAAATTTAATAAAAATGCAATTTATCAAGCTCCAATTCAACAAAATCAAAGTGTTCCTTTAAGTGAGTTGGAGAAATTTAAGAAAACAAATGAGGCTAATATAAAAACCATGCAAAATCAAATTAACAATGTGAAAAATAAGTTAAGGAATGAAATGCAAAATTCAATTCAAACTTCAATGTCTAACCAAACAAATGAGCTCAAGAACATGATGGCAAGTTTCTTTCAAATGAACACCGCTTCTACCTCGGGTACGGGATCTCTCCCTAGCAACATCGTTGCTAACCCGAAAGGTGAGTTGAAAGCCATTACCACTCGAAGTGGTCTTGTTCTTGATGGACCTTCCATTCCTATGCCTCCTCCATTCATTAATCCAGAGGAGGATGAACATGTGGAGGAAACTTTAACAGACCCGGATCTCGGTGAGTTTACCATTAAGGTCCCACCTCCTCTTGTCCAAAAATCTAAACCTTCGTCACAAAGAAATTATGTGGTTCACCAAAGGGATCCTCGTCACCCTCATATCCCTTATCCGTCAAGAATGAACCAAGAAACAGAAAGAAAAAGATGAAGTCCAAATTTACAAATTTTGGCAAATGTTTAAACAACTTCACATTAATATCACTCTTGCCGATGCATTAGTTCTAATCCCGAAATACCAAAAGATGCTTAAGAGTCTCCTTTCCAACAAGGAGAAACTTTTAGAATTGGCAAATACACCCCTTAATGAAAATTGCTCAGCGGTTATCCTAAGAAGTTACCCAAAAAACTAGGTGACCCTGGGAAATTTCTCATTCCGTGTTCAGTTTTTTGAGCTCAAGTTGCAAAAGGCTCTACCGTATCTAGGTGCTAGCATCAACTTGATGCCAATTCCTCGGTTTGGAAAAAGTTAGGTTTACCCGAGCTTATTTCCACCCAAATGACCCTTGAACTTGCTAACCGGGAGATTTGCACTCC
The DNA here is from genome assembly GCA_026074375.1 of Tanacetum coccineum. Taxonomy (NCBI): domain Eukaryota; kingdom Viridiplantae; phylum Streptophyta; class Magnoliopsida; order Asterales; family Asteraceae; genus Tanacetum; species Tanacetum coccineum. The sequence continues at coordinate 4,214 of BQNB010007630.1, read as the reverse complement.
GGTTGGAATTGCAAGAGATGTCTTTGTTCCGGTTGGAAGATTCACATTCCCAGCCGATTTCATCATCGTTGATTATGAGAGCGATCCTCGAGTCCCCCTCATCTTGGGAAGACCATTCTTACGGACCGCTCGTGCTTTGATTGACGTTCACGGAGAAGAAATGATTCTTTGTGACGGTGATGAAAGATTAATCTTGAATATGAGACATGACACTTCAACAGCTATTTTAACAAGCCTAAGAAAAAGAATCAATCAACCAGATTGACATCTCAATGTCTGCTACTAAAGATTATCTTGAGGACTTGTTTGCAAATGAAAAGATAACAAATCATCAAAGTGGCAATCCCACTTTTTCTTCATATCAATTTAACTTCACCGGAAGTTATCAATCCTTTAAGTGGCAGTACCACTTCTTCTTCACTTAGTCTCTCGATTTCTGAGACTATCGACTATTCTCTTGAGGAGTTCGCCGATGAACTCACTCATTTTACATTTCCACCAGGAATTGATTACCTTCTCTTTGATGCCGAATCCGATCTTCGAGAAATAGAGTATTTGCTTAACCATGATATCTATCGAGACGGAAATGGATTCTATTCTCAATAAGATCGGTGATAAAATTCCTGTGACAATCTTGATTGGATACCCTTTTCTGAGATATTTCTCCGATGAACATGCTCTTGATTACTCTCCGCATCCATTATGTGTGATTATGAGGATGAAACTTTTGATCTTGAGACCGTTATTGATCGATACTTATGATGATCCTTTTGGACTCAAGGAAAAGGAAAATCAAAGATTCTAAAATCTTGATCCACCTGGATTAAGTAATTTCCTTCCTTTACCCGAGAGTGACTTGGTTTTCTATGAGGTTTATTCTGAGGTTGATAGTTTATCTTCGACCGATAACGAGGACAAAGTATTTAATCCGGGTATACTCATTCATGAGAACCTTTTTGAAATCACTATTCGAGTCACCAACTGTGCAAAGAATGTAAAGAAGACATCTAATGCTTCTTTAATTCTTGAGGATTTTAATCCTCCTCTTTATGAACTTCCTTTCCACAAAGAAGTTCCCGGGTCCGAAACTCTACTCTCGTTTTCATTCGAAAATGAGGAAAAAGTTTTCAACCCTGGGATTCACACTTTTAAAGGAGTTCATACTTCTCTTCTCTCAGAATTATCTCATCGGGGTCCTAAAGCTTTCAAAGTTATTAAAATTTTTGAAAGCCCGATGGAGATTTTTCCTTGCTCTTATGGAGAGGACATCCGTGTTTTGGATGTTCCGTGTCTCCATTTCTATCCTCCTTGACCAGCTCAAGTATGGGGGATCGAGTCAAGCTCAAGACTCGGTTAACAAAAATAAGTGTTTCGTGGGTGGCAACCCATGCTTATCCTTATATAATTATATAGTAGTAATGAATAAGTGTGGAGGTTCGCCTCTTCTTTTCTCGTGTTTTGTGGTTTGTGTTGTATGTCCAGGATTGCCCCGGATTATGAAGCCTCTCGTGCTCGCGGTTTTGTCTTTCGTTCACTCGAGCTTCAATCCTTTGCATAATTATGGGAATCCAATATCTAATCTTATCGACTAACGTTTATCTTTATGCATACTTAATAAACGGCTTTAGATTTACGTAGAGACCCTTCTTAAAACATTGAGAACAATGTTCAATTCTAGTATGGGGGGGATCTTTCGATTTGATTGTGCCTGCATCCGTTGTTTTCACGTAATCCTGTTTTTACCACCAAAATACCAAAAAAATGAAAAAATTTAAAAATTTTCAAAAATAAAATAAGTGTTTTATCACAATGTTGACTTTCCTGCTGGGTAGAATAAGAATAAATTTTGACTCGATCGAGCGTGTTGAGCTCTAGCTTGTCCCTTAACTTTTAGACTAAGCATTCGCGGATCTTTTTATTAAAGATTTTAAATTTGCGAAGAACGAGAAATGATAGAGTTAATTATGAGTTAGATGCTAAACAAGGATTAGTTGGAAATCTTAAGAGCTCATAAGTGTAGTTTGTGGCTTTTCTCTCCCATAAGCTTCTAACCGGACTAATAATACGTGCTCTCTTCGAAAATTAAACTTATATCAACGATTTTTGAAGTATGGTCGATATCAATAATTTTAGTTCAAATTTATACTTAAATTTTCTAAAAAGAAATTTTCTCTATATCATGGTAATGTTTTATGTTAAAAAAATGATGAAAAATGAGGTAACAATAATAATAAAAACTATGGGCTAATAAAAGTTTACTGCATCTTGCCGGCTCACAACCGATATTGCAGTCTTCTAAGTAAGGCACATAGTAATTATCCGAGACTGATAAAAGTTTGTTGTATCTTGCCGGCTCACAACCGATGTTGCAGCCTTCTAAAAGGTCGATGATTTCTTTAGTTTAAAGAATGTGTAATTGTATTAAGTGTAATAAGTGTGATTTAATAAATATAAGGAAAATCTCTTTTTCTTAAATTTAAATATGTTTTTGAACTAAGACTATTACGTTTTAAGTTGTGATTTTATGTATATACGGAAAATCCAAGGGTTTTGAAACCGAAGGTCCGTGAGTCCCGATACTAGTCTCTGTGGGGTGTCAAAAGCCTGGTCACTTAGCCGCAAGGTTGGGATCTACCGAGACGAAAGTCGCTACATGGGATGATCTCGCCTTCAAACTCATTACTTTTGGGCGGAGCGTGAAGCATAGAAATTTTGCAAAACGTTTGATCTATGGTTGAAATTCAAAACAAGCACATTCACCTAAGATATAATAATTGTCGGGAGCGAAAAGTTTCACAAGGTACGAGTATGAGTAGTGTTAGCATCTTAACTTGTATTTAACAGTGATTTCGTTTTTGAGCTTGGTTTGGGACGAGTGAAAAGTCGAGGACGATGAATTTATCATGAATTTATCTTTTTGAGCATTTTAGGATTAATGTGCGTCTTGTTCTATGATCCCTAACGGTTATGAAAATAACGAAAGTCAAACATGTTAGTTAGTTGCTTAAAATGAAAAGTACACAAAAATAAGAAAAAGGGAAATATATAAAAATATGTGTGGGAATAAGTGTAAATATTTAAAAATGGTCAAAACGGGGCTTTTCAAAGCTATTGATTCTTTAATTCCCCTCGATGAACACTTAGCTACTTTTTGAGGTAATTAGTCGAGGGGGATTGAGATTCTTAGTTTTCTTAAGTGTTTACTTATGGCATTGCGTGAGGACACGACAATATCTTAGTATGGGGGATTTTGGTATGTGCTTAATTACACATACCAAAAATACATTGTATTTGTGTGTTTTGCATCTGTATTGTGCAGGAAACGGATATCAACAAAAAAAGGACAAAAAAAACGAAGCCAAAACCGACAAAACCAAGCACGATAATGAAAAGAGCGTGAAAAGTCAAGTCAACTAGTCAAAAAGGCAAAGTCAACAAAAGTCAAAATCAACAAAAGTCGAAGTCATATGGACGGAGCAGAAACGCAATGAAATACTTAATGGGCCCACCCGCACCCATCTAATGGGCCGGGTCAGCCCATTAAGACATCATGTATAAACTTATAAGTTTTTAAGCCTTAAAACCCTTTTAAAAATCCAAAACACTACCCGGCCCAAACAAAAAAGCCCAAACCAATCCCTTAACCCACTTAACCCCCGTTAGCTCATAACACCAATCAAGCCCTTACATCGTTAGTCCTCAAGGACTAACATTGTTAGTCCAAAAGGACTAACGATGCAACAACTTTCCAAAAACAGGGCTAACACTCATTACCCTGCACCCAAATCAAATTTCCCGCCAAAGCACTGTTTATCTTCCCCAAAAAGTGTTACCCTGCAACCTCAGACAAAAACATCACTTTCCCATTAAACCCCACACCACAAAACACCAATTCCACCTTGGCAATCCTCTTATTTTTGATTCGTGGATGGGACAAACACAAGAAATGGAGGGCTTAGATTGCACAACTTGGTGAACAAGCAAATTGGATGGCTTAGATGATGATTTCGACTTACCTCACACAAGAAACACACCTCTTGAGTTCACTCACAGAAGTAACACACATGAAGACCCAAGACAGTTAACTTTTCTATAAATAGAGCCTCATTGTAAGCCTTTGGGCATCTAGTTTTTAAGTTTTTAGTTTTCAGCTTATATTTATGTCTTTTTAAGCTTATTGTACTTTATTTTAAAAGCCCTGTACTGTTTTATTA
>BQNB010007629.1:0-92876 GCA_026074375.1 Tanacetum coccineum | reverse complement strand
AGAGAACGATAACAACCTCCGAGTCTTGCCTATACTACACTGCAACGATTAGGTACACTGCCTAGGGGATTGTAAAACTTCTAGTGAAGTCTTCGCAACCCTCACATCAAGGAGACAGAATTCCACAAGATTTCAGCAAACCTCTACCGTTTCTCGGTGCTCCTGATCGTTTATACATTCCATTAGATTTATTCTCCAACAAAGATTTGGAGTACTTAAGATCCGGAAATTTGGAGGAAAAGAAATATGCTACGTCTTTTACAAAGCCAAAAGCAGCAAGGTATGAGCTATACGGAATTGAGGAAATGATTCCAAATCTGTGGAGTCCATATAAAGTAGCATATGACAAAGATGTTGCTTACGGGATAAGTCACTGGGGTCCCAAACGGAAACTATTCTACAGGGCAAGATAAGCAGCTCAATCCAAGCACACAGTTTACTCTCAAATGAAGATGCTTAGCATTGTCAGAATTTTTGTAGATAAACAATTTGGTTATGGTTACTTATAAGAGATTATTGTCAAAAGGGAAAATCAGAAGGAGTACTTACTCAAGGAAACAGACTTTCCAAGACTTCACTTACATGATATAGAAGATATGTTCCTCTTGTACTTACAAAACAAGCTCCACCACCTCAAGGGTGATGTTCAGACTGACTTAGTTGTTGCGCTTCAGTTTTTCATTCGAATAACTGTACTCAAGCACAGAGTTGAAGATGTCCAACTAGGGGTGGAAAGCTATCAAACGAAGATCAACCTCACCAGGCCACAGGTTTTAGCTACCGGTGTTGATAGCAAAGAGCTATATACCATATTCTACAAACCCAAAGGGGTAATCTATGAAAGTAGTAATGGCAAGAAGTGTCCGATGAGAGAAGATGAAGTGTACAAGTTTAGAGATGCAACGATCATGAAAGTTCGTGATGAGCTGAAGTATCAACTGCATAACTTTAGGTTGGGTTATAATGAAGACATGCTAACACGACCTTGGTCAGATAAGGATTGAAGATGGATATAATCAATGTTGAAGGTGCTTGAAAAGACATTGCATAAAAGATGGATAATCAGGAGTTTAGAATGCTTCGTGGGTGGAAGGAAACTCGAGACGGACTACATGCTACTTACGCGGACAGATTGACTGCGTGAATCTTTGTTTGCTCATTTAAGGTCATGTCTCAAATACTATCTTGTGAATATGTATATATGTAGTGTAGGATAATAAGTATATATGTGTTGAGTACAATTTTTCACAAATTTTTTAATAAATTCAAAATCTTTCAAAATATGTACTCAACACTAGATCCTTCCCTCATGAATTGAGGGGATCATTAAAATGTTCCTAATAGGCATGCAAATAAGATAACATCTTTCTCCCCGACAGCTTTATTTTAATCAATTGATATCCAAAATATCAAATGATTTGACATTTTCGATAAGGGGAGAAAATATGATTAAAATATATGGCTAATATATGTGATCTTAAATGACTCAAGTGCGGCTTCCTCCTTATATATGCAAAACACTTTTGAATATCGATGCACATATGGAGGGGGCAATTTTGAAATTGAGAAACCATCAGGGTACAAAAGTTTTTATTTATATCACAAGTACCTTGATTGATTTTCAAATGGTTTTATGGCACGAATGGGAATACCAAAAGACTAACCAAATAATGATGTTTCAAGGAGATACAAGGCGGTTAAGGTTAGGTATTTGTTTCATGATCCAGCTAGAACCAGAGAGATATACCCAGGGACTCTCCACTAGCTAGAGTAGAAAACCTTAGGTATGATATAAAAAGGAGTAAAGTAAGATCGAGGATAATGTTATCCATGACATGAGTTATCACTGGAACAAACATAATAAGGTGATAATGAGGACGCGATGGATTAACATTAAAGGGGTTGAAGAATGAAAAAGAATTGTAAGGATAAAGGGTGTGAAGAAGGAAGCCCTCCATACACTTAGGCAGAAACCGGGTCAATACATATGCTATCAGAATCACACAGTTGATTGCTGATATTAAAGACAGTCATTATGAGTGATGCAATACACAACCCTCCCTAGCAACTCAGACTTCTCTCAAAAGAAGTTTGTTTCATTTCTTACGGAGATTAAACATATTTGTATCGACTTTCTCACTCCGAGTTTGTTGGTATTGAAAAAGTGGCAGTCTGCTCCAGCCTCCGATCACTAAAACCAAAACGTACTATCGAGTCTAAAGCCAAAAGAGATCATCCATAAATCTCATTAGGACACTATTCCAACTTACACTTGTTCTTCATACACTGTGAAAACAAGTGAAATCTTAAGAGTCCTACGCATTATCCTTGTGATCTTTCCAGAACATCAAAGTGATACTCTTTAGTATTCACAGTGACGATAGAAATCCTTCCAGTGCCAACATCAAACAAGCACTGCGGTAGGTGACTTGTGCGATCCTACATGATTGTGCTTATTACTAACCATCAATTTTAGGTTTTCAAAATATGGTAACGGTGTCCCATTCCAGCTGAGTCAGATTCATGGCCACATGCTCATACTCGATCAACAAATATAAAGACATGATGAAAGCTCAAGTACATGCTACTCAAGTCTTCTGCTACTCTGATACTCAACGTCTGCCTTGAAGTCATAAAGTGTTCAAGATGAAGCATACCAAGGGAGATTGTTTGACAACTTTCAAGATGAAGGAAAGTATGAGCATGCTGGTCTAAAAGTCACAAGATTACAAGATAATGAAGAGATTATGTTTGACTGATGATCTCAAGAACCTCAAGATCATAAGCCGATAAAGCATGAAGGAACAAATTCCAAGATCACTACATATCACACAAGATAAAGTTCAAAGAATCAAGACTACGAGCAAGACTGAAGACATTCATAAAATGCTAAGATTAAGATCATTGTAAATTGAAGTGACCTCCCTTAGGGGGAGATTGTTAGGAATTCATAAAAGTCTCGGTCACTTCCAATATTCTAGTTAGTAGCTCGTAGTTAATTAAATGTAACAAGTAAGCTAACTAGGCCTAACTATGGAAAGCCCATATCATAAGCATTTTCTTTGTTTCTCTTTCTTGAAAACCTTTCAACCTCACTTTCTCTCTCTAAACCATTCGATCCATATTGGTGTGTGGGATTGATATTCTACATTAACGGATGTATTTGTGCTATCAAGTCCCACGGGTAGATCAACAATTCTCCTCTTCATCAGGAACTCAATCGTGTTGATGATCATTTGGGACACTATAGATACATCTACCACAGACAAACTATAGCTGAGATCTTTGCTTCTGATGCAGGGCCTTATTTTGACAGATTCGGGTACTAAATCGGCAATTTGATGATGTAGCAGTAGGTAAACAAGATATCTCAGTCACATTTTTCTCAATACATTATGGACTAAACACTGTTAACGGTGTTTAGTCTGTATATAGCATACCTTAAATATTTATACTATAATATAATTTAATTTTCGGTAATTGAACTTACTACAGACTTTGTATTCATATACTCACTTTTCTTAAAAAAATGCAGGTGGTCATCGCTGAAGAGACTTACAAAAACATCTCAAGATGTGCCTTCAAGATTACTTTGTCAAGGTCGGTATTAGCATTTAATGAAACCAAGATCATTATTTGTGGCATATTTGATGTGCGGATGGATAAAACTATTTTTGTTTCATATGTATGCAATGGAGCTTCACTGATGACGAGATTGATTCTTGAGTGTTCGTGCTAAATTTGGTAGGAATTGGACAGAGTAGGATTGCGGATAGGAGAGGGGAACCCGCTCCTACATCCCATTTTGTTGGCACGAATGAGGCACTGAATGGACTTGGGTAGGTATTGTTATAAAGAACTGTAACAAACATTCTAAAGGTGTGTTCTTTCTCTCAAATAATAACAACAACAAAGAGGTATAATTTTACACTTGATTATTTTCTCTAGTAATATGAATTCAGTTGTGTGCTTATTTAAATAGCTTAGCGCATTCAAATAAACTAGGTTTTGTGCTTGGATGGTGAAATATTTTATTAGGCTTATTTGAATAGTTTATGTGCTTATTTTAAGCTGAAATAATAAGCTGTTTTTGTTTGAGGTTGTCTATATATCAACCTGGTTATATAGTAAGGAGATTAATATTGACAATGTAACAGGGTGAACTAATTTTGTTTTCAATGATAGTTTATTATTATGTAGAAGCTTAATTAAACACCTTATTTCATCTTTTTATATTATTGCTATTGAGGGTTTGGATGGATTCAATTAGCTTTTGCGTACGAGATGCATTGTGCTTATTGTGTTGTTTAAAAGCATATACAACGTGTTTGTTGTTTCATTGAATGGAAGACTGAAATAATCTTTTTTAGTAAGTTGATTAAGTGGTTAGAGGGTATTTGGGTAAAGATTTATATGGCGTCTTGTATAAAATGGCTAATAATCACTTTTAAGTGTTTGGATAACACCAGACCACTTAAGCGTTTCAGATTCACTGATTGACATCAAATAAGTAATCCCAAATGCACTCTTTTAATTTCTCATATCTCGATAATGTGCTAAAGCTTTAGTTATGCTCTATGTGGTTAAGGGGGTGTTTGGATAAGCATTTTTCAAACACCTTATTGCATTTTTCTACACCTTATCTTCACTTTTTAGTGTTTGGAGAGAGCCAATCAGCTTACCTATCATATGCATTGTGTTTGACTTTGCATAAGCTATATAAGCATAAGTTTTTTGAATAGGTTGCTTTACTCTAAAAATCTGATTATTAGGTAATAAACTGGTTAAGATTTTGTTGGTTCGTATGCATCGGTAGTAAATCTCACGTTCATATGTATCCACTCCTCTAAATTCATTATAGTCATCTGTAGGTAAATCAACTTACTCTATAAGAGAGTATCTCAAAATTATCAACGTAATATATAAGTAAACTAATGAACTACCATCGTTATTTGTTGACCGAATATGTATGATGTATAAATGGATGATAATTGTTTTCCTTGACCCAAATATGTTTTCTTGATACATACTACAATTGTGTGACATAAGTAAGTAATTATGAAAACTGATTAGGAAATGGCGCATCTTTCTTTCCTGTAGGAGTATAAATATAGCATGACAACTAGGTTCTTGCATTCCAAAAAACAACAAGTTAGTATATTTTTAGCCCAGAGTTAATATCAGACTTGGTTTGTTTTTCTGAGCTGAAACTGCGACAACCCAATGAACACCTTAACTCTATCAGATATAACTTGAATCCAAAACAACTTGAACCGATAACCCATTGTTTAAAAGAACCTCTGCCTCGAACAACTGATGTCAATAGTAGCGAAATGTCAGAAGAACTGAAAGCCCGTATAGAATCCAACAGGCTAAAGGCATTAGAGAGAGTTGTTGCACGGAAGAGAGCTTTGGAAACTGAGGCCTCAAAAGCAATGTAATAATTTTTTTTTGTTTTTCGAAACTTTTATGTCCATGAGTTAGAGAACTATCATTTTCATAACGTCATTTTGTTACGGAATTCCTTAGCAGGCTCTCTACTAGATGACAGAATCTAAGAAAGGCGTTGACATTGAGGAAGCAGAAAAACCATCCATCCTTGCTGGGCGGCCTATCGTATATGTGATTAGTATGATATTTACTTATTCGTAATGTCGTATTTTGTAAGCAGAAAAAATAAGTATTATTTTTTATTAACATTCTATTCTTTCTGAATTAAAACAGACGTGCAACTGCAATCCATGTAGTAAACAACTTATCCGATGACGCAACTACCAAGTTCCCGAAAGCAACACAAATGGCTGAAGGAGGAGTAAGTTTCTACTTATTATACTTTCAAGATTTATAGATATATTAATACTACTGATATTTTGTTTGTGGTATTGTTAAATTATGCATAAATTGGCAAGCACATTAATGGTTTTGGAATGTATCTGGTCTTATTTTATAACACCGTGTATTAATCGATGTCATATAAAGCCCGAATATAAGATATTGCTTCAAATTCAGAAGAACCAATGAACATGGGAGCATTTACTTATATAGCTCCTCACCTTGCAACAACCATGAAATCAAAGTCTTAGAAAGAGGGCGCATGGTACATGACATGACACGCCATAACTTCAACCAAGGATGTCTAAAGCGTGGAACAAAAACCATAGTAGACTCTAAAGTTCCAGGCTTCCAAGGATCAGTAGTTTCATTTTAGATCACGAGTTAGGACTGGACTAACATGTAACTTTATCTGTATTTTGTATTTAAATTTTATAAAAATACATGCTGAACATTTCATCAGTGGCTTCTTTTTTTTTAGAATGAATCACATTTCCATCTCTGGACTTATTATTTATGTTAGTTTAAAGAAATAGTAATGTTGTGTGGGCTTCAGAACATCGTACGCAAACGTCCCAAAACTAACCACCTTTTCAACAAACAACAACTACATACCTCTCACAAACGACAGACATAAAAACACGTCAAACATAGCCCCGCCGCAACACGTGGGGTACTGAAAATACAAAATTAATGTAAATTATTAACCTATAGAAAAAAATTACGCATAAAAACAGCATAACAAATTAGCCCAGCCGCAGCGCGCGGGTCTATTTTTATCTCGCTGTTACTCATACGTATGTGCATCAACACCCCCTCCCCTAGGGGTGCTCAGTGTTTGGTTTAACACCGAATAAACTGGATCGAAACCGAATAAAACCGGACCGAAATTTTTAATTGGTGTATAGTTTGGTTTGAAACTGAACCGAAATTTTTTATTGGTGTTTGGTTTGGTTATGGTTTAACAAAAATAAAACTAAACAAAACCGAAAAAATCGAATATCTCTATACACGTAATTATTTTTAAATTATATATATACATATGTTCTATCTTATTAGCCTAACTAGCAATTATATTTTTTTAAATATCTTTAAATAATCACTCCTCAAATCAAACATTATTGCATATGAGCAAGAGTTTACCTACTTCATTCTTATAATTCACATATAATAAGCAAGAGAAAAGTTACAACTGACTTTGGATGATATTCAAGCTAATAAGACTTTTGAAGACTTTTATCGTAGAAAATTATATCTTATTTCGCTTTTATTTAATTCCATTAAATTCTGAAACCTTTTAGTTTCTTAAAATTTGGTTTATTGATTTACTTGAGCATTTTATGAGACCTTTTGATTTGTTAATTTTATTTAAAATTGTAATGTTTATATGTGTGCTTGCTTTCTATTCTGTAAAGATTATTAGTTTTATGAGTTTACTTGAATGGGTTATCTGTTCTTTTTCTTGGTTTTAGGCGCGCGCGAGACACTAAGGGACCGGAGGATTTAATATTGGTGGTGTATAAGTAGGCTGGTTTGCGACTTGGAGCAGATTGGTTATATTGCAAGCGAACAGGGGCGGCGATGCAATCAAAAACCTATGAAGAATATTTAGAGAGGTGAGAGGAAGCGCGGCGAACATGGGGAGGACCGAAGACGTCTAAGGGGACCGCAACGAAATACGGTCAAAGGAAACTGTAATACCGTTGTTCTTGTGGGTGTTTTGTGTAGTTTGGGTTTGAGTGTTGTAGAAGGGTGCCTCTGGGTTTGAGTGAGGTGTCGGTATATATCGTATATTGTGTGTATGGAGAATTTGTTGGTTGGGTGCCGGAAGTGCGCCCCGCGCGGCCATAGGGTGCCTGGATGAGATGCGCGCTCCGTGCCCGGCGTAGGCGCGCCCTCCCGGGGTGTGCTGCTGGGCTCTTTTCCTCAATACCGATAGAGATTGATAGCTCAGACACGACAACACCACCAATAATGAGCAGATGCCCTAATCAACCCCAAGCAAATGCCAAACACCCTACATCCACTTCACCACAATACAACACCCCAAAAGCCCAGCCCCAAAAAAAAAATACAAAAACACCAAAACCCAGCACAGAGAACCACAACCGCACGATGCAATGCACAGAACCCCCCACAACATATAAGACACCCCCCTCCCCCCAAACCAAAACACCAATGTTCACACAACACAAAAAATAATACTTAATTTACACATTTTTATAATTTACTTAATATATAAAAAAAAAAAAAAAAGTAAAAAAAAAAAGAAGGGGAAAACATAAAATTTAAAAATATTTAAAATTAAAGGACGGCGGAACACATTACATGAAATTAAACTATAACAAAACAGCTAAAAAACAAACCAAAGACAACAAGAGACAAATCCTCCTACACCTCCTTTGGTCTAAATAACGAAAACCTTGCAACAAACCAAAACGCATAACACGGGACAACCCCTCCCAACGGCCCCTCCCACCGCTACCCACGCACCCACACCCACAAACCCCGCCCCCCAACTCACACCTCCCCCCCGCCACCCCCCCACCCCACCCTCACCATTCCCCCCCTACACCCCCCCGCCACGGGGCGGGGCGGGGGGGGGTGGCGGGGGGGGGGGGCCCCACCCTCCCCCCCCCCCACTTCACGTACAGAAGCTGACCCCGCCAACCCCCCTACTCCCACCACGCCCTACATCCACCAAGCCAATTCGCACACTAAAAACCCAACCCCACCACCCCTTACCACCCAACCAACAACACAAAATCTAACCATCTACCCGCGACTCCCCGCCCCCCCCCCCCACAAACCGGGGCGCGCGTCATCTATCTGTTCTGCCCCACACATCACACCACCCCTCCCCAACCCCCACCCCAACCCCGGCGCTCCTGCGCATCCAGCCGCTCCCCCCCCCCAACCCCACTCCCCCCCCACCCTACCACACCCCACTGCCTTTCCCGTCGCCCCCCCCCCCCGCGCCCCCCCCCCACCCCCCGGGCCTCGCTCCTCATAGTTAAATCGTCAACCATAAGCGGCGGGTGAACACAGAGACAGATCCGGAAAGACCAAACATCGCCAATAGTCATCACGGCAGACCCGACAGGGACCCGCACGCCGGGCGGTGTGAGTCGTAGCGTGTGTGGGGCCGGGCTTGGGGGTTTTATTTTCGGTTGGTTCACCGCGTGGTCCCTTGGGGGTGGGTGGCGCTGGGGGGGGGACGGGAGGAAAAACCACACGGATGAACCGTGAGAGAGGAGGTGTGCCGGAGCACGTGCGAAAGGCACCCGCGGCCCCCACGGAACGCCGAGAACCGGGGTCAACTAAGCGGATAATCTAGAGGTGGCGGCAGCAGGCTCCTAAAAGCGGAGCGAAAGAGAACCACGAGGCGGGGCGGGGAGGGGGGGGCGGCCGACCAGGGAAAAAAAAAACAAAGACCACGCCCCCCCCGGGCAGGCGTTGGCCGCGTGGGGCGCGGGGAGAAACAAAATAACAAAAAAAAAAAAACCACGGGGCGGCATCAAAAACCACGGGGTCGGCTGGCCGTCAACACCCAGGAAACGCGGAATGATCAACCACGCACTCAGGGGGGGGCCGTGCAAAAACACCACAAATAAACCCGTCCCTGTGGGCCTTTTGAACCATTAGGGATTCTTATCTTATGACTAAATATGTAATCAAAAATAGATGATGATATAAAGTAATCCCGACTCGGTCGCCACTCAGGGTTTATAAATGTCTAATAGTACAGAGGTATGGTGAGCCAGAGTGCAATAAGCCATGGCCGAAAACCCACCCCAACGCGCGAAAGAACCACACCGTGGGAGACGTTTTCCGGGTCACGTGCCGTCCGGGGGGGGGGGGGGGGGGCCCCCCCCCCCCACACCCCCCCCGACCCCCCCCACCACCAACCGAGTAATGATGGAGTGGGCGAAAACGCGAGACGATTGTACGCGGGTGCGTCTCGCTTTTACGGCGTGTTTAATTTTTTTTTATAAAGTCTAAACCGTGATGGGGGGAGAGCGGGGGGATAGGAGTTTCGAACGATATAGACGTTTATTGTAGAGTTGATTTTTGCACGATTTAGTGCGGCGCATAGATTTGTGTAAATATGACACGAGTACACAACTCACAGTAGAGTTTTATTAAACACTTCCAAACAATTAAAAGTTCTCAATCCTTTTTTATAATATCTCTCTTCAATTTTCCATGATTATCCCAATATGAATTCTAAATCCAACATATACTCTAATTAAAACCAGATTTCTTCTACATCTACTAATAATTCGTAACCTACAAAATTCGTCATCTTCATCTAATCCGACAACTCCGACATCAAGCAACTCCCATTTGCCACCACGCCCCACTATAAAAATTCCAAACCCGTTCTCCCACTTTCAAGTCCCAAATCAAATCCCGTTTCTCAATTGTACTCCCGAGCAATTTCAATTTTGGTTATCACAAACACAACCAACTCAACAATCCCAATTTCCACCCCATTCGTCCCAACCCGAACCCGACTGCCAAACCGAAGCCGAAGCCGACGTCGAAGCCGAGGACGAGGCATCGTCACGTCCGTCACACAAACAAAACCGAAAAAAATCAACGGCCAAAAAACCAATGCGTGACAAACAACCTAAGGAACCTAAAACCGATCGGGCGTTTTGGTCTCAAGAGGAGGAAAAACTTTTGGCGAAATATTTTATTGAAATATCCGAAGATCCAAAAAATGGGAGTGACCAAGCGAGGGATACTTTTTGGTACAAAATTCTCACCATTTACAATCAACAAGCCGAAGAACTTGGTTTTAAGTCAAGAAATAAAAATATGTTGACGGGCAAGTAGACACCGATGAATCGCGATGTTCAAAAGTTTAACGCGATTTACAACCAAACCGAGCTTTTAAGTGGTGAAAATGAAGAAAATTTGTATACCCGGGTACTCACTTTGTTTCGTGATCAATATGGTGTCGAGTTTCGACACCGTGATGCTTGGCTTTTTTTGAAAGATAAATATAAGTGGACAAACCCCGAGTCGACAAAAGCACGAAGAACCCGAGGACGGGTAACAGGCGAAGATGAGCCCGAAATGTTTGGAGACGATGCTATACCTCGTCCATCCGGGGCTCATTGAAAGTCTAAAAGTCAACGTTCCTCGGCAAGCTCATCCGCCACTTCCGGTTCGTCTAAAAACCGACTAACCGAGTTCTTTCAAGAACAAATTCAATTGGACCGTGAAGCGAAAAAAAAATTATTGGATCGTGAGCTAGCGGCTAGACTCGCGGTGGTTGAACTTCAAAAAAGAAACGAAGATTTGAAGATTCTTACTTTCGACACTACGGGGATGAATCCGGAAGACGCGGCTAGGATTGAGGCTTTGAAAAAGAAGGCCCCGGCTACGTATTTTAACTTTTAAATTGTTGTCGTATTTTATTTATGTTTATTGTTTTGTTCTATTTAAGTTTATGTAATGTTTTTTTTAAATTAATGAAATTTAAGTTTTAAGTTTATAAGTTTTTTTTTAAATGAAAAAAATAAATAGAAAAGTACTTCATAATACCAAAAAATGTGGTGTTAACCAAAGAGCCACTTTTTGGTGTTATGGGAGTTTTTGATGTTGTGGAGGAAAAATACACTTTTTAGCCCACGGCTCAAGCCATAACCCCAACCATACCTAGTGCTCCTAACCAATGTCTAACATTAAATCAAAAAAAAAAAGATTTTTGGCCGTACACCTAGTGCTCTTAGAAAAGTCACCATCGTGGCCACCTCAGTCTAAAAAAAAACATTTTCGAACGAAAAGATGCATTAATAAAAATATGACTTGACAATGCAAAATTTATATAGAGCTTGAGCATTAGAGATAATTTATCTCAACTCTCATATATATTTGTCTGATTAATATAAACAAACACTAAAGCAAGTAGCTTGCAAAAGTTTATAAGCCAATATATAAGCCATTGTTCTGAAACATAAAATATGACTAGATACTCCATGGTAGATACCTTCACACTTGTATGAGTATAATCCTATAATTTAGACAAGAGTTAATTCTCTTTTTGCCTCAAAAGGTTTTGGTGTATGCATCTTTTGTCTCAAAAAAAATGTCTTCCTCAAATACCCCGGAGCGATCGGAGCGACTTAATTAAAAATTATTAAAAGTACAAAAAAAGTATAAAAAATATTGTTTGGTTGTATTTTTAATAATTTTTAATTTGGTCGTTCCGGTCACTCTGAGGCATTTGAGAAACACATTATTTTTTGGGGCAAAAAGTGCATACACCAAAATCTTTTGGGCAAAAAGAGAATTAGCTCTTTAGACAAGATCTGGAGATTAGCCGCATATAACTCTTTTAACACAAAACTATATAGTTCTAGAATATGGAATAGCTCTTAGTAGTTCTAAGCAGTTACAATAATTTATTTACACATCACTAGCTAGTAATCGCATATGTTTCGATTCTTATAATAGTCTCATCTTCTAGATTTTTTATACGTGAATTGTTTAAATCGTTTCAATTATTAAGAAACAATGTTACAATGCCGTTCTAAAAAAGATATATATATATATGTTACATGACCAATCATTTTCAGTGTTCGAGAGGAAACATCATTTGAAGGAAGAATACTAAATACTAAACTTATATTATTTAGTTGGTGGCTGGTTGGCCCAAGTCTTCTGCACATCTTGAGTTTATCGTAAACTCGAAAGCGGACATAAAAAGTCTTGATTGAAAGAAAGCCGAAAGTAAAGTAGTGTATATAAACGGGAGACAAGAAAATGCAATGCCCATTGATATGATTTGAAGTAAGTAAACAAGGCGGTCCTTGGTAGTCTTGTTATATATTTCCTTTCAATTTTTAAAGCTCCGCGAGCTTATATTGAACTCTTTGGAAAGTTTTCGTGCTAATTTTTTTTGAGGCGGCTATCAAAACACCAAAAGGTTTGCATGGATTAAATGACCTAATGTGCTTTCTTCTTTTGAAAAAAGGGTCTAAATATTGGTAGCTTAAAGGCTTTCAACCTTGCTTTTCTTCAGAAATGGCGTTGGAGATTGTACTCTTCTCCGAACGCTCTTTGGGTAAAAATAATTAAGGCGCTGCATGAGCAAGAGGGTGGTTTTGATAATCATGGTTGCAAGTTTAACAGTACATGGGCTAGGATAGTTGGCTCGTCTAACTATCTACACTCGAAAGATATCATCCCGCTAAATTCTTTTCGTTTTCAAGCTAGGTGTGGCACCAAAATTCGGTTTTGAAAGGACATTTGGATTGGCGATTCTCCCCTTAATATCCTCTACAACAGGCTTTATCGTCTGGAGCATGACAAAGATTGTTTAATTATTAATCGTATTGATAACGGGCCTTGGAGTTGGAATTGGTCTAGGACCGATATTGGAGTCCGTAATACGGCTTATTTGAGTGATATGTTTCTTGAGATAAGTCTTGTTGATACTCATGCGGTTGAAGATTATTGTTTGTGTTCGATGCTAAACGACGGCCTCTTCTCTATCGAGGTTGCCCGTCGCATTATCGATTCTAAGCTTCTTCCTTCCTTGGTGCCTTCGACCTCATGGGATAAAATACTCCCTCGTAAGGTCAATATTTTCATATGGGGATTGTCTTTGGATCGGCTTTCTCATAGATTGAACCTCTCGTCCCGTGGCATCGCTATTCCGAAGATCTCGTGTTCTTCTTATAATGGTAATATGGAATCCTCTAATCACGTTTTCTTTGCTTGCGACATATCTATGGAGGTTTGGAGACTTGTTCGTAATTGATGTGACATCCCTTTTCTTCCTTTTTCTTCTTTTGAGCATTGGAAGAATTGGTTTGACTTGTGGCATTCTTCGAAAGAGAAGAAACATCGTCTTTATGTTATTGTTGGTTTTTCTCTTCGGTGGCTTTGGAGGTTTCGTAATAGTGTTACTTTTTATTCGCATCCGATGAGAAAAAGTGATATTTTCGACAATATTTGTTCTTTTTCGTTCTCTTGGTTACTTCACAGGGGTCATATGGCGTGTAATTGGGTAGATTGGCTTAAGTCTCACTTGATGATTGCGACTTGTGGCTTTGGTTGATACTTTCTTTCTTTTTTGTTTCTTTTCCCCGAGGCTTGTATGGGGCAACATCAAAAACACTCCGGAGTGAAAACCGGTAGCTTGGCCTCCGTGGGTGTGGATTTTTCTCTTGTCGTGGTTTGCCATAATTGGCAAAAGTTTTATCATCTTTTTTGTTTCCCTCGCAGTTAAAGCCTCTGAATGTTTCTAGGATGTGTTTTTTTTTCATTTCTAAATTGTATTGTACTCTTTGGCTTCTAGCGCCTTTAGCTTAAAACTAGTAATCTGATGGTGTGTTAACCAAAACTCGAAAATGAAATAGATGAAGTATTATTATACAACTATACAATTATATGGATAGTTAGGTTGCATTTAATGCTTACCTGACGCGGCCCGACCCGCATAGCCCGGTACTTACCCGCTGCATTTAATGATGTCCCAACCCGGCACCCCTGCTCGCCCCGACTCTAACCTGATCGCCTGGATCCAACCGGTATTTACTATCTTAATCCTCTCCCACTCAGTTCTTCACCCTCCTCCCTCCTTCCACGTATCCTTCCACTATCAAACACACAACACCTAATCCACCAAACCCTCTCTAGAAACGAATCTCAAAAACTCACGTTACTCTCTCTTTAAAAACAAAATCATATGCACTCTTCGATGTCACCAACCTCTTCGTTGCTGTCGTTCATGGTGTGTGGCGTTGGTGGTTGGTTGGTGACGTTGGTGATGATATATGGGTGGTTGTGCTCTGGCCGATTGAACTACAATCCTATGAATACTCATAGGTTACACCCTTTTCATTTTAATCTCAGTATCAGTCACTATTAATTAAAACTTTATAAAAATTCAATCTTTTTATTATTCTCTACAGTTAGCTCTAAGTGCAAATTTGTTAAGGTTTTAAGGGGTGTTTGGATTAGCTTATTTTTTTAGGCTTATGTGTTTATTTGAATTTGAAAAAATAAACTTATGAGAGGTTTCTTTTTTTTCAAATAAGCTCATAACCCTAAAAAAATAAGCTAATCCAAATACCCCTAATGGAAAATACACAGGTTATTGTATTCGTGTTTTATAATTCTTAAACTGATAGTATTCGTATTTGATAAGTTTTAATTTTTATTAATTAAATTTTTTCAGGGTTCATATAATTGCTTGCTGAAACCAATACCAAAAAGTAGAAATACCTATTTGCTATTCTGGTCATCTCAAATGCACTAATGCTACTTATTTGGTTACCGCTTTTTTAAAATATTATGCCGTTAATAAGCATTACGATTTGTTTGCTAATTCTTACGGGTTTTATGACAATTGTTTGGTGGATCGGGTGTTGTGTGTCTTGGTGGATCGGGTGTTGTGTGTGTTGGTGGATCGGGTGGGTACCGGGTAGAATTGTTGGCCCATATTGCTTTTCTATGTGGCATACAAATGTATCATTGGATTTGTTTGATTACATTGGCCGCTTTGTTGATGTTTTAACGGCTGATACTACTTGTTGCAGTCTATAACCGTGGACTACATCTACACCACTATTGTACATACTTTTGTTCATGTACTCACTTCTTACTGTTGGTGCGTTCCACTCGATTTGCAGTCGTGGACTGCCTTTTGCGTGTGTAGCCACGACGAGGCGAATTGTTACATTTGCAGCTGTGGACTGCGTTTGCACCATGATTTGTTTTGGCTTATAATGCCCGATGATTGATTTTTTATACAATGCGCTTGGCTTACGCTTTGTTTGATAATGCTTACTTTGTTGATGTCATTTCGGAGCTTCACGTTAATATTGTTTTATAAAAGGCAATGATGAGTTTATTGGTAGGGAGGAACAGAGAGGAGGCAGTCTGCATCTTGGCGTGGAAACTTATTAAAGTTTCAGCCATGGCAGATATCTTCTGTTTCTTTTATTCTCTACCCTTCTGAGCCAATCAAAAACATTTATGGGCAATTTCTCAAAGCACCGGGTCGATCCGAGTTTCTTCGATACTCTACCCTTCTGAGCTTCATATAATTATATATATATACTTGGCGTGCCAAAAGGTCACTTATTCGGTTAGGAGGTGTTTCTTCGTAAACATACCAGGCAAGTTTTAAGAAGTTTTAAATTTTTCTTATTTTTATGGTATTATTTTACATATCGTACAGTGGTGTGCAGTGACACGAAGCAGTATTTTGCAACTTAATTGTTTAATTTCAATACTGAAGTGTACTAACTTCCTGCAATACACTGTTGTTATAGGTATACAGAAGGAAAGAGCGGCTGCTTTAGAAACCGTTGTTGTCGGTAATGGGTCAGGCGATTTTATGAGTCAAGGTGCGTTCTTACTTGCGTTACGATTGTTTAATTGTTGCGTGTAGTATGTAAATAGTTGTTTAAAGTACTCTAAGTGACCACAGCTTGCTGTTGTAGTACATATGAACGCAATTTGTATCTATATGCAAGTTTTTAGTATATATAAACAGATTCTATTACATATAACTGATCCTATTAAAAAGGTATGTTCATGCGTCTTCATGGAACGTAATATCCATTTCATTATATGTATAAAACAAAGGAAACAAGTGAGCGTAATGTGGAGAATGAAAGCACATAGTTAGGCAGTCACATATTGGTACCATAATGCATGCCAGTGTGTAATGTACGTCACTCGCCGATACTTGGTGGTGAATCGCAATCCTTAACTTGCACCATATCACATTTAGACGGGTATGAATCTTAATTACACTGAAATCTGATTTAGATCAACTACGGCCAGTACAATCTGCTCGATGATGTTTTGCCCAAATACTTTGACAAGAACATATTTAAGGCACAATCCAACGTACTGGACATAATTAGATTTATAAAATAACTATTTAGTTATGATATCCAAACATGTACACATGCTAAGCCTTATATTTTGATGTTTGAAATTTAACGGGTATGAATCTTTGTACTCGCTCTCACCTTTATTGTATGCCTTTCTAGGATTAATCTCGCAACCACAAGGCTGATTCTGAGTGGAATTTGCTCTCAAAAGAGGACAACATCTTAGATTCACTTTGGGTGCATAAGTCTGAAACCAACATGATGTATTTGATGTTTTAAAGTACATCCTATTTGTAACTCTTAATAATATATTTCTTTAGGTTGGTACATTCTGGCCCAAAGAATGAGCATTGGCTCCTATCTTATGCAGCTTCTTAAGGGGTTTGACGCTGCAGCAAACCGTAATAATAGACCAGGAAGCCATTAGGATGGTGCTGATCGCAACAATGGTTAGTCTATTGCAGTTTTTGCTGATTTAGATGCTTTACATTCTAACTTAGAGTTGGCAAGATGGGAAGGATAGACGGGTCGGGTAATGAGTCATAATGGGTTTGGGTTTCAACCGCATGCACCTAATTTTTCATTTGATTATATATTTACTGTTTTCATATATTTAATAGTTCTTATTGCTATCATAAGTTTATTAAGATAAGTTAATATATGATTTATAGTACTATATTTATATCCGCTTTATAATATACACTAACCTATTTATATAAAGTATATATATTTATATATACTACTAGTGATACTTCGATTTAGTATATATATGTAATGTACCCAGTAATTACAGTAACAAATTAGTAACATATACCTGTGTAACTTATTTCGAAGATTGTATGTATTACAATAGACTTTTAGCCATTAGCAACCTAACCCGTTTCCTTTTAACTAACTTCTTTTGTTTTAAGTGTTTGGGCTAAAACACAACTTAAATCAACTCACTTACAGGTATATGGTCAAAATTGATACCTATAAATGATAAACCTAAACCTTTTTCTTGCAATATTGAAGGCCTGCCCTAAAATCCATTTTATGTGGGTGTGTCACAACAAATACTTCTTTTTCAAAATTGATAATTGAGGTAGGCAATATATTCTTTTATGTTATATCGTGGGCCATTTTCTTGAGTTATTAAAAAGTTGACTTTATGTGCTTAAATCCTTCTTCGGCACTTAATTGATTATATATAATATTTTTTAGTTTTATAGCTAATAATTGTTTAAACTGTTCTAAGATGACTAAGTGCAGTAGTGAAGGTAATTTCAGTTAAGATTGAACTGGTGTTCAACAAAGTTGAAGACAAACAACATCCTAACAACTAACTCTAGGCTGCAACTATAGTCAGAACTCAAACTATGCCAATCGAGTAATCATGAGTCGAGGTAGCAAGCGAGACAGAAGATGGATGGAAATTATCCACTTAATGGATGCTTATTCTATCCAATCAACAGTAGGTAATAGTGAGTTGCTTTTGGATTTTAAGAATCAGTGGTAGTATAAGCGCACATTTTGAGAAATATTGTGCATGCACTTACACATATAAGTTAGTATTTGTAATTTTGATAGGTATATATATATTTAACTCTAAACTTATGTATAATTCTAAATACTATCATATACAGAAACACGATTTCTATTTATCATTCCTGTTACTACATTTGTCTACATATTGTGATTGAATCCCAGATGTACAAATACACCATCACTCTAAAACCGAGACAACCAGCTCGACATCAACAACAACGAAGAAAGCAAATGTGTTTATTTCACCATCAACAACTACGACGCCCACCCATCGCCCCGCAACGGAGCGCGGGCCGATATACTCGTTATGAGTACATTTAGCCATCAAACTAAAAAAAAGATAAAAAGAAAGGTCCAAATAACCGATTGTGCGATTAGAACCGTGTATAATTTTATAACGATATATTTATGGAGCAAAGGTATTTTAACAATTCAAATTTTCATAAATTATTTTCTAGAAATAACACGATGTACATATATTCTACACACATGTCTCTGACGAGACTTGAACAACAACGTACTAGCTTAGCTTCTCGCCCCATCTCACATATACCACCGGAATACAAGCTATTTGGTTCAAATGAAATAAGATGGCTAATTTTTCTATTACTACTTTGTTCTTTCCAAACATTTATCGCTTCTTAAATCCAACGGGTGTCTTTTTATCTTTGTAGTTATGGTTCCAAACGAATCTTGTATATGTCAACCAGGGGCGGAACTATTAAGGGGCAGGGGAGGTGTCACACCCCCAAATGGGGCCTGAACGAAAACACGTGTCCGGGGGCGTGACGTCATAATATACATCACACAAGATACAAAGAACGACCTCTAAGGGTATGTTTAGAAATCCAACATCGTTGCATTACATAAAATAGTTAAAGTTTTACATAGGTTTAAAGATAATATGCGGAAGCGAATAAAAGGTTTTTAAAGTTTGACAACGATGTTAACATAGATATTAATAAGTCTTGAAAATCGGCCCAAAGCATGGCAACACCATAAAGCAAGCAAAGACATCCCAAGCTAAGCACCTGAGAAAAACATGCTAAAACGTCAACATAAAGTTGGTGAATTCATAGGTTTGAATTTGATATAAGAGTGGACCACAAATTTTGCAAAACGCATGTGACTATTATAACAGATACAATATCACATAAAAAGGAATTTACGTTGCACTAGGCTCATGATACCGAGGCTAAATGTAATGGGAGCATGCAAAATGCTTAATAAACTTACCCTAACGGGTGCCGACATGGCGCTTCATCGTATCACTCGACATGGTATACGTCCGTTGATCATGTAAGAGCTACTTACACGGACGGGGATGATTAGTCCCAATAGATCTATTTACAACACTCACGCTCACTTATCAATCAACTGATCATAAGTAACTAACGGTTCATGATAACTCGGGCATACAAGTTTCAATATTTACTTAATCAACACGTAAACACGATTTGGAAAACGTAAAGCATTTGTGTCCAATGTTTAAAAGCAAGCAATGTTTCTCACCCCAAAAAGTAAAGCAAAGTAGTAAAAACGTGGGGCTATAAACTCACCTTAGCAAGATTAGCGAATGGTAAATCACGTAAATGAAAGATGATATTGAAATCTAGCCACTGCCTAGATAAATAACGCGTCTTAGGGAAACGAAAAGTATACTAAATATAGCACGAAACGCTTAATATAGAAAGACATCCATGGGTGTTTGTGTTTTGGTTTTATTTATTAAAATGACTTAGTGAAATTATAACGTTCTTCATTGAATCCAGACCCTTTTCCAAAAGTTACCATTTATAGAAAGTTTCTGTTTTAAGAAAGATTTTAGTTTCAAGACGTTAATATCGTCCCCTACATTTGTTAAGTTACTATATTTTCAAAATGCACTAACTAGTCTAAATCGCTTAACTTCTATGTCCGCTTCGCTAAAACATAATAAAAGTTACTATTTTTGGAATCCTACCTCATTTATCAATCCCACCATCATTTTACATATTTTATGACATTTCAAATATTTCTAATCAATAACCTAATGTTTTTATATGTTACGCCAATGTTAGAAAGTCCAAAAACTACTTTTACGCCTATTGAAAATATTCTTAAGTCGCTCAAAACCTCAAAACCATTTCGGATCAACAACTATGTTTTTCACAAATGCTACCAAAAACCACGCCAAACTTCACAATAGTGCCTAGTCTAGCCTATTCTTTATTCACAACTACTCCACAATCAACCATACCTAAAACTAACCTAATCCCTTCATTTCTATTGTTGCAACTCACTTTTCAACTCGTCTCACCAAGATTGCAACGTCATAAACATATTACTTCCATTTTTATAAAAGATGACAAAATATAAATTCATTTCTTTTTATAAAAAGTACCACAAACACATGAATTCTTAAGCATGAACAAGATCTCATAAGAATGAAAGGAAGGTATCAAAGAAAGATCAAGAAATACTTACAAGAATAAAGATCAAGAAGCAAATACACAAGATCTATACCTAAAATTACTAGATTTTGAAAACCCACTAATAAAATTAGAAACCCTAACTTTAGATCTTGAGAAAACTCTTCGAATCAAAGAACCAACACTTGTAATCACCTTAGATATGAACAAGAATCAACCTAAAATACTTAGATCTTAAAGGAAATCAAGAAAAAGAAACCCTAAGAGGGTTTTTGTTGTGTGCTGTGAGCAAGAAGGAGAGAAAAAGAGATGAGAGATTTTTGATGAGGCTTGGAAATATGAAATGACCTAGTATGTGTTATAACATGATACTTATAGGACAAGGGAGGGGGGTTCAAGCCTTGATCACTAGCCAAAAATAATTAAATGAAATGGTTAGTGGAGTTGTGGTCCTCCATGGGTGAATGAAGACAAAGAGGGTGTAAGAGTCACATGAGGATGCATGGAGGATGAATACAAAGATGTCCCTTTCTTGCATGTGATGGTGCTTTATTTTTAAATTCAAATTTGAGATGAAAGATGCTCTTTGATTTATTTAAGTGTGGTGTATGCGTATGTTTAGAGTAGAGGGGGAGGGGTGAACGAAATTTTTGACTTATCAACACGAGATGAAAGATAACTAAAGTTTACACGAAAAGATTTCTGGTTTCCGGGGTTCCGTTAGGTCAAAAACGCGAAAAACGCAAATTAAACGTTAAAACGTAAAAATAGATATCGGAAGTGATCGTAAACTACAAAACACTTAGAAATGATAAAATAACTCATAAAATGCCTAAACTAATCAAAATCCGAAGTCGGAACGCGTCCGATGACGTTTTTCAGTTTTACGTGGGTTAACTTTCCGGTAAACTGCCAGATTCAAACGTAACGTATAAAAGTCAAAAATAATGATCTGAACAGTTTAAAATATTGACCTAAAATTTACGGGGTGTGACATCCTTCCCCCGTTAAAAGAGCTTTGTCCTCAAATGTTGGAAACACAAAAAGTGTCGGTCACTTCCAAGTTGTAATAGGTCTTAGCTCGTAGATTGTGTCATGTTAAGTATAGAAGCTAATCCGGCCCAAGGCCCATGGGAAGCCCATCATAGCCCATGGGCCGGCCATCATGTTTGCTTTAGTCATTTAACTTATCGATCCATACTTTCGACCGGTTCTTTAATGAAATCTTAGCTTGTCAGTAATATGATTTCGCTCTAAAGAAATATTAGGGGTTGTCAAGAAGTAAACTCTTATTCAGATTGGAAACATGAAAATACTATGAACCCGACTTAGTTGCTCTGGGAGATCAAGTCGATATGCAACCATTCCCACTTTAGCAAGGATTTTGAAAGGTCTAATATAACGAGGATTTAGCTTCCCCCGTTTAATGTATCACCCCTTTCCATGACGATACCTTCAACATAACCTTATCTTCAACCTCAAACTCCAATGGCTTACGTCTCCTATCGACGTAGCTCTTTTGTCTATCACGTGCCGCTTGAATACGCTTCTTGATTTGGATGATCTTTTCCGTGGTTTCATGAATAATCTCAAGGCCAGTAAGCTGAGCATCTCCAGCCTCAGCCTAACAGACAGAGCGGGATCGGACACTTAAGTCCGTTACATGCTTCAAACGGGTTTTGCCAGCTTTGATACTCGTGTGATAACTATTGTTGTAGGAAAACTCCACCAAAGGTAGGTGTCTATCCCAACCTTTCCCAAAATCAATCACACAAGCACGTAGCATGTCCTCCAAGGTTTGGATGGTTCTCTCACTCTGACCATCCGTCTGCGGATGATAAGCCGTACACATATCCAATTGAGTACCTAAAGCTTTGTTTAGCGATTGCCAGAAATGAGATGTAAATTTACTATCTCGATCAGAAATAATTGAAACTGGCTCTCCATGTCTTGAGACTACTTCCTTTAAGTATTGTCTCGTCAACTTTTCCATTGAGTCGGTTTCCTTCATTGGTAAGAAATGAGCAGACTTGGTGAGTCGGTCAACAATTACCCAAATTACATCTTGACCCGATGATGTATTTGGCAACTTAGTGACGGAATCCATTGTAATGTTCTCCCATTTCCATACCAGGATCACATGTTGAACCAACAAACCGGATGGTTTTTGGCATTCGGCCTTGACTCTTGCACAAGTCAGACACTTACTGACGTAGGTGGCAATCTCAGCTTTCATATTTGGCCACCAATACAGTTTCTTCAAGTCTTGGTACATCTTATATGATCCAGGATGGATCGAATACTTTGACTTATGCGACTCGTGCATAATCAGAGTTCTCAAGTCGCCAAAACAGGGTATCAAACTTCTATCCCTCAAACATAACGTTCCATCAACACGGGGCTCTAGATTCTTAATCATACCACACAAATCTTCAGTTCCATAATTCTCTTCCTTTCTCGCCTCAACCTGAGCGTTTAAAATTTGCACGGGAAGGTTCAGACTAGTCGTCAAAACCAAGGCTCGAACTCGTAGTGGCTTGTTCCGTTCCTTTCGGCTCAAGGCATCCTCCACCACATTCGCCTTTCCTAGATGATAACGAATTTCACAGTCGTAGTCACTCAACAATTCTAACCATCGACGTTGCCTCATGTTCAACTTTTTCTGATCAAGAATATGTTGCAAGATCTTATGATCAGTAAACACAACGCATTTCGTGCCATACAAACAATGTCTCCACATTTTGAGAGCAAACACTACAGCTCCAAGCTCTAAGTTATGTGTAGTGTAATTCTTCTCATGAATCTTGAGTTGGCGTGATGCGTAGTCTATGACCTTCTCCCTTTGCATCAAAACTGCGCCCAACCCTTTATGAGAAGCATCATAGTAAACCACAAAGTTTTCACTACCTTCGGGTAAAGCTAAAATCAGTGCACTACACAATCTCTACTTCAACAGCTGAAATGCAGCTTCTGCCTTTTCACTCCAATCAAACTTCACGTTCTTTTGAGTCAGCTTCGTCATAGGCTTGGCAATTTTTGAGAAACCTTCGATAAATCATCGGTAATAGCCAGCAAGACCTAGAAATTGACGAATCTCTGTCGGAGTCTTGGGCGATGCCCAATCCTTGATTGACTCAATCTTAGCTGGGTCCACGTGAATGCCTTCACTATCAATCACGTGACCAAGAAATTGTACCTTTGACAGCCAAAATTCACACTTTGAAAACTTGGCGTACAATTCTTCCTTCTTAAGCAACTCCAAAATTAACTTAAGATGTTCTGCGTGCTCTTCCTCGCTCTTGGAGTGGATCAAGATGTCATCAATAAAAACGATCACGAATTTTTCCAAATATGGCTTGCACACCCAATTCATCAGATCCATGAATACCGTCGGTGCGTTGGTCAGTCCAAACGGCATCACTTGAAACTCATAGTGACCGTAGCGTGTCCTAAATGATGTCTTTAGAATGTCTTCCTCTCGAACTCTGAGTTGGTGATAACCAGATCTCAGGTCGATCTTAGAGTAGACTCTTGACCCTTGCAACTGATCAAATAAGTCATCGATTCTCAGGAGTGGGTATCGGTTTTTCACAGTCACCTTGTTCAATTCACGGTAATTGATACACATCCAAAAAGATCCATCTTTCTTTTTGACAAACAAGACCGGGGCTCCCCAGGGTGAGGAACTTAGTCTTATGAACCCTTTGTCAGAAAGTTCTTGCAGCTGAGTGGATAGTTCTTGCAGTTCTGACGGTGCTAATCTATACGGGGAGCGTACTATAGGTGCAGCACCAGGGACCAAGTTGATTTGGAATTCGACTTGTCGCATTGGTGACAATCCAGGCAAGTCTTCTGGAAAGACTTCAGGAGAGTCCCGTACGATAGGCACATCCTCAAGTCGCTTCTCCTCTGACTTGTCTTCGGTTTCCTTCTTCGTAATTTACGCCAGAAAAATTGGCCAACCATTCTTAATATATTTATGTGTTTTAGCGCACGATAAAATGCTCAACTTCGACTTCTTTCCTTTACTACTATCACCTTGGACTATCAAAACTTCATCTCCATAGGGAATCCGCACAATCTTTTCATCACACACGATCACCGCACAATGGTTCGCTAACCAATCCATGCTGATGATGAAATCAAAACTACCCAGTTCTACTGGTATTAGGTCAATATTGAATGGGTGACCTAGCAATCCTAATATACAACCTCTAAGTACGGTATTAGTTTCAGAGATTCTTCTGTCGGCTAATTCGACAGCATAACTAACGTCTAAAGTATCGGGGGGTTATATCAAGCAAGGTACAAAAAGTAGTCGACACGAAACTTCGGTCGGCGCCTGAATCAAATAACATAGAAGCATAGTAATTGTTGAGAAGAAACGTACCCGTGACGACGTTCGAATCGGGGTTAGCTTCTCCTCCTCCCAACACATAAGCTTTTCCTCTAGCTTCCTCGGTCTTTATCCCAGCTTTGTTTCCACGGTTCCGATTCTTCAACTTGGGGCACTTATTCCTATAGTGTCCCTGCCTCTCACACTCAAAACAAGTAGGAACTCTCTGATTCCCTACCGGAGCTCTATCATGGATATAGGGGGGGTTGATTGGGTCTGATCTCGGCTGGAGGTATTGACAGCTCCATATGCCTTACCTTGTTGCCCTTTCCACACTTCACAGTGCATGGTCATTCGTGATGTAACTTACACTTGTTGCAGTAAGGCAAAGGCCCATCATATCCCCTTTTCTCATTGTTACCAGCCGTATAGGCTCTTGCCACATTCTAGCCTCCAACATTTTGTCTTTTGAATGGTGGTTGCTGCCCACGGTTGTCTCTCTGGTTGACCTCCAACATTCTTTTGTTTTTAGCATTTTTCACTGCACACCCCTTTAACTTTTGATCCATTAAATTGTTGGCAATATGAACAGCATCTTAGAGTCTTGTAGGTTCAGCATCAATTACATTCCCTAGGATGTTATCGAGGAGACCTACAATGAATTTCTCAACCTGATCCTCCTCCTCGGGGACCATCTTGGTGCACATCATAGTCAACTCTTGAAATCTCAGAGTATAAGCAGCTAAATCATTGTTCTTCACGGTCAAATTCCACTGCTCAGACTCCATCTTTAAAATTTATTTCTTGGGAAATACACTTCAGCCGTTAACTTCATGAGCTCTCTCCATGACATGGCAAATGCAGCCTCAGTTCCAATGGTCCTCTTATGTGAGTTCCACCAAGTTAGAGCACTATTAAACAAGTTGCAAGTAACATACTTAACTTGGTATTTCTTTGGACAATTGCTGATATGGAACACTGTTTCCATCTTCTCAAACCACCTTATCAACCCGACAACTCCTTTCGTTCCCTTGAAGTTGAGTGGTTGATACTTCATGAAGTCTTGGTATTTACACTCTCGAGCATTTCCATTTCCACCATTTCCATCTCCACCATTTCCATCTCCACCATTTCCATCTCCACCATTACCATTTCCACCATTTCCATTATCGTCGTCACTGTCATTTTGGCTTTGAATTTCAGCCTCGAGAGCATTTGCAGCACGGGTCGCCTCATAAGCAGCCAATGCTTCTTCTACTCGTTGGTTAACGAGTTCTTCGATTGCCTCCGGGGTCATACCAGAACGAGTGATAGTCATGTTCTACAACACAAGACATAGCACACGGTGAGATTCGATACGAGATATAGCCATTATAAATGGTATATACGGTTTATATAGGAAAATACAATAGAACATGTTTTTCCAGAACAAGTAAATAGCAATAAAGACGAACACGCGAGAAAATCAATACAAGCTTTTCATATCATATATAAAAGCATTAGTCGGTTACATTCAACCCATAATGGGGAACTTGATTTACGTTAATACTACTACTACCAACTAGTTCTACCACTAGTCTAAAGTCCATACACAACATCATGGACGAAAACCCAAACGCCTCGTCGCGAATGTCTCCAATCTCCTAAATCGCATCCTGTCATAGTAGCGGAACCTACGAATCTGCCTAAGCTCACTCTCCATAAAGCTTACGCGTCGCCGAAACCTATCGGCCCTCGCTCTCTCCATCATCATGGTGCCTTGAAGTCTCGCGTTGCTCCTCTTCAAGGACGCAACATGCTCAAGTAAGCTAGCTCTCTCTCCACCATCAATCAAACTCCTTGCCTCCAACTCTCTCTTTCCCGTCTCAATGTCCTCTATTCTCTGAAGAGGTATCTCTATAACATGATCATAAATATCCTGCAAACCCTCCTTAACCTGCTCCAGACGTTCCACAGCATCGGGCATAAGCATATCATCAGGGATATCAATCCCGGAAACCACATCCACTCCAACCTCCATAGTACCTCTATCACTGGACTCGACCTCGTCCTCAACCTTGTCCTCTACATCAACCCCAACATCGACCTCCATACCAATACCTACATCAACCCCAGTCTTAACATCCCTATCTACTGCAACCTCATCAGCCGTAGCATCAGCCTCAATATCTACCAACACATCAGTATCAATGTCCTCCTCAACACTATCCTCTGGTGAAATAGAATCCCTAAACCTCTTGTGAAGTGGAAGGAGATCAGCACGAGAAGGAACTAAAGCTCTTGTAGCATGGATAGATGAAGTCACGGTAGCAGCAAGGGACCAACATCTCTTGCGAGATGGTCTAACAGATGACTCGGAAGAAGAATCCCCAGCTGACGACTTAGATGTCGTCGGTGGATACATGGTAGATAATGAGGCAGACCTCCAACGGAGATAGGCCTCGCTACGCCGTAGAGTTATAGCAAGTGGTGGATAAACAAATCTCAGCGGTGTAGATGAATCAGCAGCGGTGGTGTCTGGTGATGAATGTCCAGGTAAAGAATGACCCGAAATAGAATGCCCAGATGATGAATGGTCTGAAGACGAATGACTCGATGATGATCCAGAAGTAAAACGATCCAAGTGATGTGATGTGTACCTCAATGCTAAACGATGAGAAGGTAAAGGTCTAACCGACTTCCTCGCGGTTAATGCTCTACATGGCCCACCAGGATGAGTACAGTAAAGTCGACCAATGGGAATGTCCTCCTCGGGTCGAATAAGAATAGCTCGTCATCGACGAATCCCGAGTGGGGAAACAACAGGTGCAAGTGGAAACTCAGATGATGGTGCAACAATAGCAGATGGTGCGGGTAAAATGGGGGCAGCAGGGATCTCTGAAGTAGAAGTAGTAGGTGATACATGCCTCTTGGGTATCTCAGTATCTGACTCTGAATCATCTGAACACAGAAAAGGTGAAACCATAGGTGTTACAGATACGAGAGGTGGTAATCTCTCTGATGGATCAACCTTCAACGATGAATGAGTATCAAGCTCGAGCACCCCGGCAAGTGAGGCAACTACAACCGCCCCCACCTTCGGTTCAACCGAGATCTCAACAGAAATAGAACCGATAAGGATAACTCGCGGAAAAGAGGATCCCACACTCTCGACTGATACGTTCGAAGAAATAGAAATAACTGGAGCTGCCATAACCTGCACAAGCAAAAGTTTATATAAATCCCCTTTATATCAAACCATGCAAGGTGCGTGTAATGCAAAAGAAAATAAAAATGGTGTAAAATATAGTCATGGCAAAATTAATTGTATTATAATTATGGGAAAGTATTATAATTAATACTAGTATACTTATCGATAGTAATTATATACGTAAGCAAGTAAACACGTAGGATCACATACTGGTTATAGACCAGACCTAAATATACTACCTGGTTCTCTATAACCTTGGCTCTGGATACCAATATGTCACATCCCCAAACGGGGCCTGGACGGAAACACGTGTCCAGGGGCGTGACGTCATAATATACATCACACAAGATACAAAGAACGACCTCTAAGGGTGCGTTTAGAAATCCAACATCATTTTCATAGGTTTAAAGATAATATGCGGAAGCGAATAAAAGGTTTTCAAAGTTTGACAACGATGTTAACGTAGATATTAATAAGTCTTGAAAATCAGCCCAAAGCATGGCAACACCATAAAGCAAGCAAAGACATCCAAAGCTATGTACCTGAGAAAAACATGCTAAAACGTCAACATAAAGTTGGTGAATTCATATGTTTGAATTTGATATAAGAGTGGACCATAAATTTTACAAAACGCATGTGACTATTATAACAGATACAATATCACATAAAAAGTCATTTACGTTGCACTAAGCTCATGATACCGAGGCTAAATGTAATGGGAGCATGCAAAATGCTTAATAAACTTGCCCTGACTGGTGCCGACATGGCGCTTCACCGTATCACTCGACATGGTATACGTTCGTTGATCATGTAAGAGCTACTTACACGGACGGGGATGATTAGTCCCAATAGATCTATTTACAACACTCGCGCTCACTTACCAATCAACTGATCATAAGCAACTAACGGTTCATGATAACTCGGGAATACAAGTTTCAACATTTACTTAAGCAACACGTAAACAAGATTGAGAAAACGTAAAGCATTTGTGTCCAATGTTTAAAAGCAAGCAATGTTTCTCACCCCAAAAAGTAAAGCAAAGTAGCAAAAACGTGGGGCTATGAACTCACCTTAGCAAGATGAGCGAACGGTAAATCACGTAAATGAAAGATGATATAGAAATCTAGCCACGACCTAAATAACGCGTCTTAGGGAAACGAAAAGTATACTAAATATAGCACGAAACGTTTAATATAGAAAGACATCAATGGATGTTTGTGTTTTGGTTTTATTTATTAAAATGACTTAGTGAAATTATAACGTTCTTTGTTGAATCCCGACCCTTTTCTGAAAGTTACGATTTATAGAAAGTTTCCTTTTTAGGAAAAAATTTAGTTTCAAGACGTTAATACCGTCCCCTATATTTGTTAAGTTTCTATATTTTCAAAATGCACTAACTAGTCTAAATCGCTTAACTTTTATGTCCGCTTCGCTAAAACATAATAAAAGTTACTATTTTTGGAATCCTACCTTATTTATCAATCCCGCCATCATTTACATATTTTATGACATTTCAAATGTTTCTAATCAATAACCTAATGTTTTTATATGTTTCGCCAATGTTTAGAAAGTCAAAAAATGTTCAAAAGTGTCCGAAAACCTCATTTTATATTCCAGACAGCACTATGTCAAAATGGTTTTGCCGAAAATTGTTTCAAGTTTCATTTGGCTATAACTTGGCCGTTTTAAGTCCGATTTTAGTGTACGATATATGAAAAACTATCTATTCGAAACAAGCTCTCCAAAAATTACTTTTACGCCTATTGAAAACATTCTTAAGTCGCTCAAAACCTCAAAACCATTTCGGATCAGCAACTATATTTTTCACAAACGCTTCCAAAAATCACGCCAAACTTCACAATAGTGTCTAGTCTAGCCTATTCTCCATTCACAACTACTCCACAATCAACCACACCTAAAACTAACCTAATCTCTTCATTTCTATTGTTGCAACTCACTTTTCAACTCGTCTCACCAAGATCGCAACGTCATAAACATATTACTTCTATTTTTATAAAAGATGACAAAATATAAATTCATTTCTTTTTATAAAAAGTACCACAAACACATGAATTCTTAAGCATGAACAAGATCTCATAAGAATGAAAGGAAGGTATCAAAGAAAGATCAAGAAATACTTACAAGAATGAAGATCAAAAAGCAAATACACAAAATCTATACCTAAAATTACTAGATTTTGAAAACCCACTAATAAAATTAGAAACCCTAACATTAGATCTTGAGAAAACCCTTGGAATCAAAGAACCAACACTTGTAATCACCTTAGATATGAACAAGAATCAACCTAAAATACTTAGATCTTGAAGGAAATCAAGAAAAAGAAACCCTAAGAGGGTTTTTGTTGTGTGCCGTGAGCTAGAAGGAGAGAAAAAGAGATGATAGATTTTTGATGAGGCTTGGAAATATGAATTGACCTAATATGTGTTATAACATGATATTTATAGGAGAAATTAGTGTTTTAGGGTGTAAGATAATTATTGAAACATGGCATTCAAAAAGTTCTAGTGACCACACCACACCAAAAGTGTGTGTGTGTGTGGGGGGGGGGGGGGTCGAACGCAAACAAGCACAAGGGGGGGGGGGTTCAAGCCTTGATCACTAGCAAAAAATAATTAAATGAAATGGTTAGTGGAGTTGTGGTCCTCCATGGGTGAATGAAGAAAAAGAAGGTGTAAGAGTCACATGAGGATGCATGGAGGATGAATACAAAGATGTCCCTTTCTTGCATGTGATGGTGTTTTATTTTGAAATTCAAATTTTAGATGAAAGATGCGTTTTGATTTATTTAAGTGTGGTGTATGCGTGTGTTTGGAGTAGAGGGGGAGGGGTGAAAGAAATTTTTGACTTATCAACACGATATGAACGATAACTTAATTTTACACGAAAAGATTTCGGGTTTCCGGGGTTCCGTTAGGTCAAAAACGCAAATTAAACGTTAAAACGTAAAAATAGATATCGGAAGTGATCGTAAACTACGGAACACTTAGAAATGATAAAATAACTCATAAAATTCCTAAACTAATCAAAATCCGAAGTCGAACGCGTCCGATGACGTTTTTCAGTTTTACGCGGGTTAACTTCTCGGTAAACTGCCAGATTCAAACTTAATGTATAAAAGTCAAAAATAATGATCGAAAAAGTTTAAAATATTGACCTGAAATTTACGAGGTGTGACAGGAGGGTCCTGACCCCTTCAAAAGTCGTAACAGCTAGTGTAAATGTTATACTCGCTTTTTTAAAATTATAGTCTCCAATTTCATTTTGTGGTAACTAGGGTAAATATTATACTACCTCGTTTTAAAATTATAGTCCTCATATTCATTTTGGATGTCTCAATAGGGCAAATGGCATAAAAATGTATACCAAACTTAAGAGTCATTTCCAATCAAGATATCACACTTTTTTTCTAGCGTTAAAAGGCATCCAACTTATTTTTTTTTTTTTTGCCAATTTGGGTATTTTCATTAAATATTTAACGATCATCCGTTAAGTTTTACATTTCAAGTACACCGGAATTATAAGATGTCAGACACCTTTGTTATTTGCTTAACGTCCATACCGGAATTACAGGAAGTTCACTATCCTTGTAGCGTGTTAGACCTATCGAGCTCTCTCCGGATCATGCCGACCTGCCAACATGATATCCTGATTCTTTTCTCGGAATGTTTGTTTGTATCGGGCTCATCATCGTTTAGAATGCAGATTGCGCTGTTGATCCTTCGTATTATAAAAAAACCGTCTGGCAAGCACCATCTTATGACGCTCCTTTTTTACTAGTTGCATCAGTCAAGTAAACATTCCTACTATCATAAAGCTTACTATTCCCTATTTCGAAACTTCTGTTAGGGTTCTTCGTCTAGAATGCAAGCACGCTAGAAAAATAAAGTTATCGCGCTAAACCACTAAGTATAATTTCAGAAAAGACTTTAACAAAATCTTAGAAGTGTGTGTTTCGACCTTATTTACTTACAAATTTAATGGCTATGTTTAGATATTCTTACATGAAGAATCAATTGTTAATTTGTAGCTAATAGCTTTAAATAGGGGGTGGGTCAAATGATGTAGGTTTACTATTCGCCAAGACTAACTTTTTTAATGCATAAAATCCTTGGATTGTGTTTTATGCCGAGGTTTAGGGTTTTTGTTCCGGTCAATATCTAACAATACTCGTTCATTTTTTTGATAAATTCTTTAACCATTTCCTCAAAGACAAACGTATTTATCTCAAAATTGGACGTTGTTGTTGTTTTCCGATGTAGATAAAAGCTTTATACTGTGTGTTCTGGTTGATTATGATTTTTGAGGGTCTTTTTGCTTGCACGTCCTTGAGGATTCCGATCTCTAGGTTTAGCTTTGCATCATGCAACATAGAATCTGCCGTACACAAGATGTATGATAGCAAAATGTGAAATATTGTGTCTTTTGTAAAACAAATAATGTCCTAAATCGTTATTTTTTATTTTTGAGCTCTCGTCTCTCGTTTTGGATTAATAACAAGTGTAAAATTCAGTTAGCGAAAAATTAACCAACGTATTACAATTATTATGTGAAAATTCCATTACTAGATTTAGGTTAATCCTACTTTAAGTATCATTGAAATAAACAATCAGAGTTAGCAATTGGATTCAGTGTTGAGCGATATAAGGAAATGCTGGTGGACCGTAACTTTATATTTGCGATAAAATTTCATTTTGTTTCATATATTCACAGCTCACACTCAACTACATAGACTGTTAAGTTGCTAATGTGTAATTAAGCCCCGACTATGATGTCCTGATTTATGGCTATTGAATGTACCTCTCTATAATCTCGCCTCAGGACGAGGTTGAACATAACACATCGTAATCTCGCACTCTCTCTCTCATTCATATAACTACTACTTATACTTATGGTTTTTCATTTATTCCTGTCGATTTCTTTTACGACATACCCTGCAGACTTCGTGTTTTGTGATTGACTCCCCCCCCCCCCCCTCCCCCCCCGGTCTGCCCCCCCACACTTCTACCGACTTAATTTACAAGTGGTATACAAAGAAGGGTCTGTGCTAAGTATGGATAATAGAAATTTCTTGTAATGTAATAGTCATAGTTGTGGACGTTTTATTTATGTCTAGTAATAGCTTATTCATAGATAGAGATATTGAGCGTCATTTTTTGTCAGTAATTAGTCAGAGTTGGTACATATTCAATACAGTAGCTTTATTTCGATATATTCCAGTCCACGATTGGTTATTCTATTCAAATCAGCTTTATTCAGCCTTATTCGATTCAGATTTCTGATTGTTTTACAGCTTACCTTCGTTAGCTTATTTTTTGTTTAGATTAGATTTTAAAAACAGAATTAGTTTATTGCTTATCCTTGTGAGTTGTGTGTTCATTCGAGAATGCACTGCTTTGTAATTTTATCGCTAAGAATTTTGTTCATTTCGGTCGGTCATAAAACAGTTAACTTGATTCCCTTTTATTACCCCACCAATTCGTTCTAGTTCAAATATAAATTCAATAAGTAACCACCCTCGAAGAATCAAAATCAGACATGTCATTACTTTCAACGAGCTCAACCCCCCCCCTCCCACCCCCTCCCCGCCGCCTCACCCCCCCCCCTCTCCACCCCCTCCACTGCCCCCCTCCCCCTCCCCCTCCGAGTCTCTCCCGGCCATCCCCTCTTTACGCTCCTTTCCCCCCCCCGGCCACCAAATAGCGTTCCTGAAGTCTGTTTTTTTATCCAGGGACCAACAACTGGAAAAGGAAATCATATGAAAATGATTGCGGGGACATCGAGATAATCTCATAACACTCTCTATTTCAGATCTCACAGATTGAAACTGCAACATTCAAAAGAAAATACTAGGCAGACGTTATTATTAATCTCACTTTATATACTACTACAAATGCCACTACGCAATCAGTAAACCCAACTACAGCGACCAATCCCTTTTTTCTTCTTCTCGCTCAGGATTGCAATAGCATATATCCTTAATCTCTATTAAACCCTCAAGAAATCACCATTTATTCTTGAATCGGAGATTGCTACTTTCTATTATTATGAACACAGGCATCGTCAGATTATCTACATGATTTATTCGCTGCTGAGTCTACTTCGAGTCGCAGCTATGTAGTACTGTTCAAAGGTTCATTAAATTACTAAGAGGTACATTCCGACGCATCGATTCTTGTGGACTTCGTTACTAAGTGTAGTTATTAATCCGAAAATTCATAGAATTGAATGTTTATTTCAAATTTTGTTATTCTCTTACTTTTTGTGTCGTTGATCAAAATGCAAAATCAAGAAAAACACGAGACATAAAACCTACCCGAGACCAGTTCATGGTCTTGAAGCCTTCATGGTTGAATAAATTTGATGAGGTTTGTTTGTTGACTGGCTTGATTATTCATAGGGTTCTTGTTCGAAATAGATAACAAGGGCTATTGTTGTATTGAGAAATAACCCTAGCTGTGCATGGGTTATTGTGTTGATATTGTGTAAGGGTTAGCAAAGGGAGACATAAGGATGGCCTACGAGTATATGATGAGTGGATGGATCTCTCGTTTGTAGTATGAATGGTATCTAGGGAGTTATTTTGAGATGTGTCTTGATTTGGAGTGATAAGGTTTGGTAATGAGTGTATGACTGTATATGAAGATGGGAGCGGATGGAAATAATAGTATGGTTAGGGTTGTGTTGGTGTTATAAGGAGTAGGGTTATAAAAACAGGGCTTGCATATACCGAGTTTAAAAATGGGCCAGGTATTGTTATTGGGCTGATGTTGAATTTCTTAATTAGCTGAATAGTTATACAACTTGAGCTGTGAATATTATAATTAAAAAGCCAGACTATTATGGTTAAAAATGCAAAAACAAATAGACTACTTTATTCTTAATATCAGATCCGGAATTTAAAATATTAATGAAAAAAAATGTTTTACAAATGGATTTTTCTAGGGAATTTAATCGAAACAAATGACTACTGAGGTAGGTTTATTGATTTCATTATTATTTATTCAGGATTGAAGTAAATGCCAGAGTATGTGTACTTATTTCATCTTCTGGCCTTTCACATCTTGACACATAAAGATGACATTGTTTCGTACATATAAGGATTGTCATGAAGACTTGAATATCTGGTTACTTTTTGAAGAATACTAGTAATCTTTGATGATATTATGCAAAGAACTAGAGAGGGTGATAAGTTGGTTGGATAGTTTCTTAAAGAGAAAGTAATTTTGGAATAGATGATAAATATTCTATTATGTGTGTGAAATGAGAAATGAAACAACCAACCACCCTCTCCAAGGCATGGAGAGGGTATATATGCCGCTACTCTCTCAGGCACGCGCCTTTGGCTTTACTAAGGCTTTACATGGGCTTGGCGCAACTCGCTCTAGCTTACTTGACTTCATATAATCATATCTCTCGTGCTTAAGACTTAGACAACTTGGAAGTGACCGATACTTTTATTGTTTCCAACAATCTCCCCCTAAGGGAGGTCACTCCATTTTACAAAATTTAAACCTAACATACTATTTTATATCTCTTAGTCTTCAGCTCGTAAACTTGACTTTCTCTTGTGAATATGTTGTAGTAATCTTTGACTTTGTTCCTTTATCTTTACTTGTAAGTGGAGATGTGATCTTGAGCACAGTGATATCATCAACCAAGCATAATCTTGTTTCGCCATCTTGTAACTTTGTCATCTTGTGATCTTGTGACTTCTGGACCGACGTGCTCATCTTTCTTGAAAAGCTTTAATTTGCATCTTTCTTGAAATTGTTTAACTTTAACATTTCGTCACTTTGAGAAAGACGTTCGGTATCAGAGTAGTGGAAGTCTTAAAACATGTACTTGAGCTTTCATGATTTCTTTATGTTTTGTCAGTCGGGTATGAGCATGTGGTTATGAATCTTGTGAGCCAGCTGGAATCAGGTACCTTCACCACCATCTTTAAGTATACTGTATTAAAATAGTTAGCAATAAAGAGGGGGGACGAATATAGCTTTGTCATTCGCCCGTGTTTGGTTAGAGTAACCTTCAAATCCGTGAGGATCGACCTGTGATCAGGTAGATTCAATTTAAGAAGAATCTCCTTGACAGGATTTCCAGCTGAAGTATAGAATCTTTCTAACACATTTGCATTAGATTCATCAAACTCAGCATGTTCTCATTATCGGAACGTCTCAAAGCAGACAGCACGATAAGAGTGAACCAGTGAGTTACTATCTCACCGATTGAAATAGAAAAATCGATTTGAAAATCAATCAACGTGTCACTTGCTAAAGTGGTTTTGTGACACATCGAGAGTGTTAATCATTTCAAAAATTCATCATCAATCGTCAATTCATATCCTGGAACAAGTTTGATTCTTATAGAATCGCACCATCGTTTCTTTCCAGTTGTCACAAGTTTGATTCAAGGTAATCCGCACAAGTCACCTACCATGAGCTTGTTTGATGTTGACTCAAGCAGGATTTCCATCTTCATTGTGAATGAAATCACTCGGATGTTCTGGCAAAATCACAAGGATAATGCGTAGGACTCTTAGTATATATCTTGTTATTCACATTGTGTGATTTAGCAAGCTTAATTTGACAAGTGTCCTAATGAGATTTATGGATGATCTCTTTTGGCTCTAGACTAATAGTGCACTTTGATTATAGTGTCGGAGGCTGGAGAGTTTGCCACCTTTTCATTTCAACTTATACTCTTAGTGTGAAAGTAGATAGAAATGCATGTATCTCCGTGATAAATGATACAAGAGTCTTTTGAGTGACCTTGAAGTGGATAGGGAGGGTTGTGTATAGCCGTACTGGGTCCTGTGACAGTCTTTAATGTCAGACAAGAACTATAGTGTTTCTGACAGGTTAATGTATTGACCAGTTTCTGCCTTAAGTGTATGGTGAGACTTCTCTTCTTTTACACCCTTTATCCTTACATTTCTTTTTCATTCTTCAACCCCTTCAATGCTTACCGATACTTTATAACTAACACCTTGTTGGGATTGTTCCATGTTATAGATCCATATCAAGTCGACATTATTCCCTTTCTTACTTTTTCTACTTTTTTCTTACCTAAGGACTTCTACACTATAATAGTGGGAAATCCCTGGGTAGATCCCTTAGGTCTGGCTGGATCATGGATTTGATTACTATGCCTAACCACCTTATATCTCCATAAATTTAAGAACATGGCCGGTCTTTTGGGTATTCCATCACAATCCTTCAAAACCATTGAAAATTCAATCAAAGTGTAACACCCCTAAAATTTCAACAATGCAACGGAATACCACTTGGGGTGCTACTTCATAGCATAAAGTACAAGTTACAGAAAACGACCTCAAAAGAGACGTGTAATAAATATCACATTCGGTTTAAATAAATCAGAGTAAATTTATGTCCCAATAATTTATAATTTAACAAGATTACATGAGTTCAAACGTGACTCATTTGTATAATTAAAGAAAACATTTATCGAATGTGAAGAAAACCAAGTCCTTATAGTTTTGATATCCACGCGTCTCGAATGCTCCCAATGCTCAGCTAGCAAGATAATAACCTGAGAAAGTACATGCAAAAACGTCAACAATAATGTTGGTGAATTCATAGGTTTTAGCAAAACCACATTGAAATAATTCAAATGACATTTCCTTAAGAAAAGTAGCGTTACAACCTTTCAAAGCATTATTTCTGAAAATCCAAATAGTGATTTCAATAATCAAGTAATGATTAGTAATGGACTACAAGCTTTTAGTTCAACCAACATCAATACATCAAGTGTATTTGCCAAATTCCATATTCCAAATTATCGCCATGAGCCCATGACACCGACGCCTTGACATGGCATATATCTTTTCATATGCTCACAAATTTTTGCCCCATACAAGGTACAATTGCCAGATACCTACCTCTCAATACAAAACGTCCTAAATAGGGTGTTCATGTTATTCAACTGATCCATACCCTCAGATGGGGTTGTCAACCCAATAGATCTATTTAATGTATTAGCGCTTCCCCCACTATAGGGAAAATTAACGGTTCAAATTCGGGGACTTTGGCAATATCTACTCATGCGAATAATCTCATAACCGGGACAAGCATACCCTTCAAGCACTTGTGTCCAATTTAAAACAAGTAATGGTTTCAAAACTTACGGTTTTGTAAATAGATAATCAATGTTCTCAAAACATTTAGTAAGCAAGCCAAAGTTTTAGTGAAAACAATTCATGTAACGCTTAAGTAGTAAAAAGAAACATATCTGTAATAAGCAGCCAAAAACTTTTGTGAAAAACAATTAGTAACGCTTATGTAGTAAAAGTACATTTTATTAGTAAAACAGATGTTTTCACCCCGAAAATAGTTACGAAAACCATTAAAAGAGCAAAGGTGGGGCTATGAACTCATCGCGTATAGAAGAGACGAGAGCAATTGAGAAATCAAAAACCAACGAGAAGACTCCAAGAAATTAGCCGGGACCTACATCATAAGTCGCGACAAAATATTATAAAGTATTCCAAGAATTATGCATATTTATTCAATAACTAGTTTACAAAAATGCAAGACATGTGCAACACCGAGTCGGGTCAAAACTAAAGTCTTTTTATAATCCATATGGATGTATAACCTGTAGACATACTCCATTATGCATCTACTAAGTCTCGGCCCTTAATCCTTATCGTAACCCTCACTGTATACACTTTCGCTTTTCCATCATGAAGTAAAAGTCTATTTTCTAGTTTGGGTCAGATTCATAAGAACATTGTTCTAAAACAATTAAGGCTATGAATATGAGGCTTGAACCTCTAGAAAGCCCTTGGAGTCTACTTTCCAGAACACTAAGCCAATCTTTCCAATTGTTTACCATTTAAGAGAAAAGTT
Source organism: Tanacetum coccineum (assembly GCA_026074375.1). Taxonomy (NCBI): domain Eukaryota; kingdom Viridiplantae; phylum Streptophyta; class Magnoliopsida; order Asterales; family Asteraceae; genus Tanacetum; species Tanacetum coccineum. Next base: position 53,823 of record BQNB010007629.1, on the reverse strand, counting down.
CTTTTTACTAACTGAAACTCAAAACAGAAAACTCAATTTCCAGATTTTAGTCAACTTCACGCTATCGTATCTCTTAATATATAAAAGATACAAAAATGAGGCTTTCACCCCTGGAAATCCACTTAAGTCTAGTTTTCAAAACATTTAGCCAATCAACTAAACCATTTACCAATCCATGGGAAATGGATTTTTATTAACCGAAGGTCAAACCAGAAAGTTGGCTGAACTTCTATCCCTTACGGAAAAGTGCATAATTATTAATCTACGATAGTAATGAATGTGAGGCCAAGTGCTGGAGTCTTTCTTATGTGTCTAGTACTGATTCATGCTTTAAAACCCAAACCTTTAGTTCAAAATCTTAGAGATTAACACGTTTTATATTCAAAGGTCCAGATTTGACCTATGATCGTAAATTGACCATACTCTTTTTCCCTTTTTTTCCCCCCTTTCTTTTTTCTTTTTCCCCCTCCCTATTTTTTTCTTTTTCCTTCTTTTTTTACTTCTCGGAGGAGTTGGTTGAGAATCCAATTCACCACATGATCCCCTAAGAGTCTATTTTCCAAATATCAAATAATATTAGTAGTCACAAGCCAAAATGTTTGAGAAAATGGGGCGACAACCTGCTGTCCCCAAAACAGTCCGCAAAATCTACTCCTAACTCCATCACAAACACTTTCAAATCCCCAATTAACTCATCACAAGGCTACTAATCATCAAAGTGAATCATCTAACACCTATTTTACATCACTTATCCCACTTAATCAAGATCAACCATAATCATGACTTGCATGTTCATAAAAACCAATAATCAAGGACATGCATTCCCTAGAAAATCAAAACAATAAAAGAGGGTTTAAGAAAAGTATTTTTAACTTACAATGGGATGGTTTAAAGGATCAAACACAAACCCTAGGTGGGTAGGGTTTCTTGGCCGTGACCTCAAACAACCCAAACAATCAAAACCCTAACTTTTCTTGAGTCCAATCTTGCTTGTAATCACCTAGAATCGAACCATTGATGCTCCTACACCTTTAATTCCAATCAATCTCTTAAAAACTCAAGATTCTTGAAAATTAATATTTTTACAAATCCATGAATGGTGAAATTAGTTATGGGGATAGATTGAGGATGATTTTAGGGATCTTTTGGTGTGAAGAAGAGATGATTTCAAGAAGTTTTAATGGTGATGGTGAAGGTTTTATGGTTGTTGGCTCGTACAGTGAAGAAGAGAGGGAGGAAGAAACTTTAGGTTGTGTGTGTGTTGTGTGATGCTAATAAAAAGGGGGGAGTGGGTTTTTATTTTCCTTGTTGGGCTCTATTTAGGACTTGAAGGCCTTAAGTAACCATGGACCAAGATTATAAAAAAAATATAAGGGGTGTCTTGTGTTGGGCCGCCAGCCTAGGAGAGGGGGAAGGGTTCCATGGACTAAATTTTGTATTAACCAAGTTATATTAAGTAAATCCCGGCCCAAAAACTAATTAAACCTGTTAATTTTTATAAAAACGCAAGTTTCGTCTCGGTGGCACATGTAAACTTTAAAAAGTAAATTTTTATAAAATAAAATATAGTTGGCATTCGAGGCCTGAATACGGAGTTGTTGATTTCTCGTTGCTTAAAAACGGTTAAATTTTTAACGCATAACACTTTTTCTTCAATTCCGACGATTTTCTCCAAAATCGACAAAATAATAAAATGAAAAATTTTCTTTAATTTAGAAAATTAATATATAAGTCACAATAAATAATGACCTTAAATTCAGGTTCTTACACAAAGTGTTTGATATAAATATAAAAAAGACTTACACTTTGAGAGTTTTTCATTATTACTAAAAGCTCCCCCTTAACATGTGCATCGATATTGTAGTACATGCTAAGTGTAGAGTGTACTGAGTCTATTTTATATGATCACATTTCGATACACGTTAGATTCAGTTTAATCACATTTTCTCCCCTTATCCCAAATGTTAATCCCTTGATATTTTGGATATCAATTGATTAAACGTCCGGGGACAAAATGTTACAGAATAACTTATAGGAACATTTTAATGCTCCCCCTCAAATTATGAGGGATATGAGATAGTGCCGAGTACATAAATTTGAATTTTTTTGAATTTACTAAGAAATTCTTGAAAACTTTGTACTCGAGCACTCCTTGGATTACCTTAAGTATACACTATTTATTTTATTATTAACATGTTATTACATACGAGATTTGACCTGAATGATGTGAATATCATTTGATGAATATCATATGTCCTTATCGCAGCCGTAGTCTCCTTCATACAATCTTCTCCAAACATTCTTTTCGTTAGATCATCATTTATCTTCTTTTTTCATGGTTTTCAATCAGGATCTATCTATCGTTCAAGCACTCTTCGGCATTGCTTCAACTTTCTTTCCAAGTTATGAAAGTCAAGCTTCGAGTATGAAACAGATTCAGAAACATATGTAACTTGAGCTTGTGTGGTTGGTGATGTCAGTGTTGATGTTGTCTTAGCTTCCCCCTAAACCATCAATCCTTTCTTGAGTAGATTCAGAACTTTCTTGCAAGCCGCATCAAGCAGTCTTGATGTATAAAGCCCAGACATCCGAAGTACACAATTAACCCTTTCAAGAATTTGATACCGCAACACCAAAGTCAATTAAGTCCCGGATGAGCGCATTTCTCTCTTCAGGATAGCGATGATATAAATTGTAACACCAAAGTCAACTAAGTCCCGGATATCACAATTATTCCCTCTAAGTAGTCGAAATGAAAACACCTAAGTCAATTAAGTCCTAAATGTACTCATTTCTTTCTGCAGAATACTGACTAACTTAAGGAAACATCATACTTATGTGTACCTCTTCTATCAAATATTTCTACTTCTTTTAAGAATTAGCTTAGAGATTGACCGGTTGGGAAAAACATTAATTGAATCAGATAGAACTCTTCTCACGTTTTAAGTAATTATACTCCTAACACTTCCCCCTAGGGACTCAAATGATGCATGCTGACTAATGACGAGATGTCTCTTCCACCATGTGATTAAGATAGTGCACCCGAAAGATTCAAAATAGCCTAAAATCAAAAGAAGCTAACCTCCCGGAATGACCTAAAAATGAGATTAAGGTATGAATTCTATCAGTGTAACTATTTATTATTTCTTGTTTTTTTTCCTTCCCCTTGCTGGTTTTGTTACCTCGGAATCAGCAAACCCTAGTACGCACATATACCCGAGATCGTATACGTTCGAAGAATTGAATAAGCTTAAATCGATTTCTGTGAGAATTCAAATACAGTCTTAATATGCAAAATAAGTCCAAAAAAGTTTTAACACATGACATCTAAAGTTTGTAGTTAAAATCCATTAACTCCCCTTATATTATGATCCGTCCTTTATTAAAAACTTTTATCGTTTTAATTTCCGTGGACTGATTTTTAAAGACCCGTTTTAAAAGAAATATTTGATGAGATTCTCCCCCTCAAATAAATGACCCATTTCTGATTTTAAAGAGTGTTGTCATTGTTTGGAGTGGTCGGATATTGTCGTGATAAATCTTTTTGTTTTGTGATTACTGAAAACACTGATTCATTATGAAGACAACTTTTTACCAACAAAAATAAGATTTCTCTTATTTTGACACATAAGCGCACTGATACGTACACTTATGGAAACATAGAAAGCACGGGTTGTGATGCAAAGTAATCACAAGCCTTTGCATGGTCATAGAGTAGACCATGCCCGAGAATAAATTCCCGTTGAGAGGCCAAGTTTCATTTTTAACGGAATACATGCCTTTAAGATGATGACCGGGTTGCTATATGAAATAATAGCAAGCCATATGACATGTTTTGAAAACATTTAGAACTTCTGCTCGAACTTCATTTACAGGCTCGTATCATTATTGAATGACATTTCTAAGACCGTAAATGTTATCGATTTTCAGAAGACATGCCATTATTACCTCTTTTTATATTTTCTCATTTTTTAATTTTTTCTTTGGTTTTTAAAATTTTATATATTTGTATTTATTTTTTATAAAAATTTTGAAAAATGAAAAATCTTTTTGGTTTTTATGGTTTTAAAATGTATACATATTATACAGGATATTTGAATAGGTACCACTACTATTCATCAACTTCATCTGCCAATTGTTTCAGAGTCTCCGGCGTAAAACTTCGCATTCCCAACTTGTTGATCAGAAATTCAATTCTTTTTCGGCCAAGAGCTTTAGTGAAGATGTCTGCCAGTTGATACTCCGTATTGGCAAAGTAAAGTTCGATCACCCCGTTCTCATCATGCTCCTTGATAAAGTGAAATCTGATGTCTATATGCTTGGATCTGGAATGTTGAACGTTGTTGCAGCATAAGGCAATAGCGCTTTTGTTATCACAGTACATTGGAATTTTATTGAATCCAAGGCCATAGTCGGTAAGCTGTGATCTCATCTAAAGAATTTGAGCATAACATCTCGACATAGCAATATATTCAACTTCCGTATTAGATATCGCAGCGCTTTTCTGCCTTTTTGATGACCAACTAACAAGTCTATCTCCCAGAAACTGCATACCACCAGATGTGCTATGGCGTGTATCTTAACAACCAGCATGATCCGCATCTACAAATGCTGTTAGTGCAATTGAAGAATCCTTCAGACCATAGTCCCTGATTGACGGTTCCTTTTAGATACCAAAAGATCCTTTTAACCACATGTAAGTGTTTTTGGTAAGACAAGTCTGATACCGGCCATACATGCATATAGAAAATTATAGGTCAGGTCTACTGGCTGTGAGATAAAGGAGGGTGCCAATCATACCACGATAATGTGACGGATCAACTGCTTTCCCTTCTTTATCCTCATCCAGTTTGGATTTTTCCACCATGGGAGTATCCACTGGGTCACAAGAGTCAAAACCGTATTTCTTTAAAGATTCAAGGGCATATTTTGACTGGTTAATAAAGATGCCTCTGGGATTTTGAAAAATCTGTAGTCCTAAGAAAAATGAGATTTTGCCCATCATTGACATCTTAAATTTTGAACACATGATTTTAGCAAATAGGTCACAAAGTTCAGGTGTAGATGCAGCAAAGATAATATCATCGACATATACTTGTACCAGAAGTAATTCCTTGCCTTCCTTACGGATGAACAGAGTAGGATCCACTGAGCCTTTGGAGAAGTCTTGGGATATCAGGAACGAAGACAACATGTCATACCACGCGTGTGGAGCTTGTTTCAACCCATAAAAGAAGCTTTTTTTTTTTTTTTTTTTTTTTCCTTTTAGCTTGTACACGTGATTGGGGTTATCTGGATCCACAAAACCGTCCGGCTGGCTAACATAAACCTCTTCCCGCAAATTACCATTCAGAAACGCAGTCTTGACATCCATTTGGTAGACGACCATGTTCATGTGAGCGGCAAACGCGAGAAAAATCCTTATAGCCTCTAATCTTGCAACCGGAGCAAAAGACTCTTCAAAATCAATTCCCTCTTCTTGACGGTAACTACGAGCCACTAATCGAGCCTTGTTCTTTAGAATACCTCCTAGTTCATCTAGCTTCACTTTGTAGATCCACTTTAAAGTAATAACCATCACTTTATCTGGACGAGGAATGAGTTCCCAGACTTCAAGATATTTAAATTCATTAAGTTCCTCTTGCATTGCTTCAATACAACATGCTTGAGTTAACGCATCTTTATAGTTCTTTGGTTCAACTGATGTGAGAAAGGCATCATAGTAACAAAATAAGGCTTGTTCATGGAGTTGGAGTCTTGTAGAAATAGGTCTTTCAAGTTCTCCGATGATGTTGTCTAAAGGATGATCCTTGGTCTATTTGGTAACATGTTCTGAGTTAGGAGCAGCAGTGTACACAAAAGTAGGAATAACATTCAAAGACGAAGATGCTTCAGAATCGTATTCTGGAATTAGAATACCAAAGAACGTATCATTATTCATGTGTGCAACATCTAAGTCATGATTGTCTTCTTCAACATCGTTAGGAATGACAAGAGATTAAGTTTCGAGTGTTGTTTGAGAGTTACTTGGTGATGGTGCATCTTGGTTAACAGTTGTTGAGGAAGGTGAACCGGTTGATGCAGCAGGAACTGGAGCAACTACTTCAGCAATTAGAGCAATGACTTCAGGGGTTGGGCGATCAACACTTGATGGAGGGTTGAGTAATTCATCAAACAATGGTTGAAACAGTAAATCCCAATCATTTTTTAAAGGTGGTACAAACGGTGTTGAAGTAGGAGGGTTTGGCGCGAGTCTTGAACTTATTGTTGCAGGAGTCATTTCATGAAGTGCGGGTCCTAAACTGCGGTGTTCAGAAGCCATTGCAGTCAACTCATCAAAATCTATATGAATTGTTTCAATGATTCGTCTAGTACGTCGGTTGTAAATTCGAAATGCTTTCTTTGGGGGTTCATAGCCAATGAAATACCAATATCAACTTTCGGTTGTAACTTACCCAAGTTCTCACTATCATTCGTCGGATAGCAGAGTGCACCAAATACATGGAAAAATGATAAGTTGGGAAGTTTGTCATGTAAAAGCTCATATGGAGTTTTGCTATGATGAAGTCGTATGATGGAACGATTTTGGGTGTAACATGCGGTAGCAACTGCTTCTGCCCATAAGAATAATGGAGCTTTTGCATAAATCAACATTGTGCGGGCAACTTCATTTAGTGTACAATTACGTCTTTCAATGATACCATTTTGTTGTGGAGAGCGAGAAACAGATGTTTAATGAGAGATGCCAACCTTCTCATAATATTCACGCAAAGTTTGATTAACAAATTCAGTTCCATTATCTGTTTTGATTCGTCGAAAAGGTGTCTTAAGCCGCACTTGGATCATCTTGAGAAACTTGATTATGAAATCTGGAGCTTCATCTTTTGACCTTAAGCACTTAACCCATGTAAATTAAGAGTAATCATCGACAATGACGAGGATGTACTTCTTTCCATTAATACTTGCGACACGCATTGGTCCACAAAGATCCATGTGCAGAAGATAGAGTTTTTCTTGGTTGGTGTCTTCAGATTTAGGTTTGTGGTTTTTCTTCGTGCTTTTACCCAATGCACATGCAAAACACAGATGGTCCTTTTCAAATTTTAGCTTAGGGAGACCTCGAACAAGACCGTGTCTAGCTAAATGGTTGATTGCACCAAAGTTTAGATGAGACAGACATCGGTGCCATAGCTAGGACTTAGTCTTTGAGGCCTTTGACAAGAGACATGTAGGATAGGACGCCATCATATCTCTAAGAGACAGAGTATACAGATTGTTTCCTCAAGATCTGATCAATAGATCAACACCTTCTAAATTACGAATGAAGCAGGTGTGTTGACAAAAAGCAACTTCAAGGTTCGAATCACAGAATTGCCCCATGGAGAATAAGTTATGTCCAAGTCCTTCCACGTAGTAAACCCTTAAGATCATAACATTCCCAATATGATAATCACCATATCCCAATATCTTTGCCACGTGATCATTTCCGAATTTGACTGTACCCAAAAAAATTTTTTGTCGGGGAAATTAGTAAGTCGAGAGCGATTTCTTGGTTTCATTATGCTTGGAGTATAGCGGAGTCCAAATCCTAGGAGAAACAATTGGATGACTTCATTCATTAATTAGAGGGAAGAGGAACATCGAAAAAACTATTGATCCCCAAGATTTACTAGGTTCCATTTTGGTAGCAGATACAGATTTAATAATCTTAGGTTTGCTAACGGGAACATTAGTTTTGGATTTCCTAGGTTTCCTTGAGTAAACCAATGTTACTATAGGCTTAGATGAATCACATTCTAGGGTAGTTGGTTTCCTTAGAGGCACTTCAGCAGTTGTGGTTATCCTAGTTAAAGGGCACGCATTTCCTACTATTATGAAGGTTTGACCAGTAGGTCTCCAAGAGTATCTAATATTTGTGAACACTTTTCCTGTTGGTTTCCAAAATTTTCTCTTTGAACTTTTCTTAACAGATTTAGATTTAGCACGAGCATTCACATTATTAATAAAATCAAGAACATACAAATCATGATTAGCAGAAAGCATGCAAGCATTACACTTAACACATAGAAATTCAGAATTCGCATTAATCTTATAATGCTACACATTTGCGGTTTCTTTATGTTTCACAACATAATTCTTATGTTTCAAACTAGATTTAACTGTCCTAGGGTGGGCTTCTACTTTATTCTTCAGAGTACTACTTGATGGTTGCTGAATCTTATTTTTCTTGTTATTACCTGAAGGCTGTGATCCGCTAGCACTAGTAGATGGTCTTACTCCTATAGAAGACAACATAGGTTTGTTAGAAACTAGGTTTGATGAAAAGGTTGTTTTTGTGTTTCCTGAGGATGTGACTGTCTCAGTGAATCTAACTCTTTTATCCTTGTTCTTTGGGGTGACAACCACTAAATTTTCACCATAATTGTTGATACTAGGGCAGGTTTAACTGATGTTTGTAAGCAAATCCTGAATTCATTTAGTATACCTACAGGCAGATTCTAAGGAATGATCTAGTGGATAATTTGATTTAACATGTGCGGCTAGATCCCTAAGAACTGCAGCTTCTTCCTGAGTACGCTTAATATAGACAAAGTGAGCTGTCCTTTTATTCAACAATTTAGGGGTTATTAGTTCCACATCAATCTTAAGCATCTCTGGATCAATAGTGTGTTTTGTAACAACATTATCAACTAGAGCTTTTCCTTTAAGTTTCCTTAAATCATCCTTGAGAGATGTAATTACCAAAACTTTTTCCTGAAGACTAGCATTTAAATCCGAGATTTCCACAGACTTTAGATTGACTTGATTAAATAACCCATCACATTGTTCTTTTGATCGAATACGTGCTGGTTTAATCGAGTCATAAAGTTGCTTATAGGTCTGTTTAAAATGTTCATTCTCAACAATAAGCTTTGACACCCTATGATCCAATTCAATATTTATCGTTTCAATCTATTCTATGTCTTTTTTGATCTTATCCTCATTCATATTTTCACTTAGAGATATAATTATTTCCACTTACAGTGTATCTGCCCACTGTATCATTACAGTGTCATATAAAAACGTTTAATGACTACTGTCTCCCTACAGTATCATAAAATAATTGTGCGACCATTTAAATCCTTAAATGTCCTTCCAAAATGTATGTATGATTTTTAGAAATCAATTAGCTGTAAAATATGCAAGACCATTTCTATCCCCAAATAGTCCCAAAATGTACGTATCAAAGTTGGATCACAAATATCCAAAGTATGTAGTGCCACCTTATTCAAGTGTGTATAAAACCATGATTACCATTACTTTAAGTTCATGAACTGTGACGTAGACTTGTATGTATGCCACTTTATTCAAGGCATAGTAAAAGTGTACCCATCGTAGGTGTTCCCTCCAAGAACACCCGGGCGATAATAAAGAATATGTTCCCCCGTTACCGGTGTCCCCTCCAAGGACACCCGGGCAATAATAAAAGAATATGTTTCCCCCGTTACCGGTGTCCCCTCCAAGGACACCCGGGCAATAATATGTATATGTGATTGTTGACCCCGCAGGCGCCAATCCAATCGTAATCCGACATTATAACGTTCGTTCCGGTGATAGCTAGTCACCCGTACGGGGTAGTCAATCCCCATTAGATCTATCTTATACATTCGCGCTCACCTCCAAGTGATTTACAGTTCATGCAAACCTAAGCTAATCCATATTCTTAAAGTATAGAATGAGTTTACGTTAAATGTTAAAACCCAGTATTGTTATCTCCTCGCGAGATATATAAAAGGGTATGTAAACCCAAACAGTAATCAACATGTAAATGGTTTGTAAACATGTATGCAGACGAGTTGAATTTGAGCAAGTAACGGTTTAAATCTAACACGTAATAGAATTTTGGTAAACAAGCATGTTTCTATCACAAAATATTTGTAAAACATGTAAAACATGGGCTATGAACTCACCTTGATGTTGACGACGATGATGGTAGGCATCTAATTCTTTGTGATGATGAAGACTTGATTGACATCGATAGGCATCTAATATGCACAAATACGAAAGAAGACGAAGCTTGCCTGACCATGAAGACGCAGCTTAACTTAAGGCTAAGTGCCCACTAAGCCTATGATAAGGCATTTGGGTTTCCGATGAAGGTTACATCAACCCACACGTTGATACAGTTTTTAGATTTTAACGTTGTAATGTTGGTGGTTGTGTTTAAAATAAATAAAATTGAAAATATACCAAAGTGTGTAATATATTTCTATATATATTCATATGAAAAAATTAAACCTTTGTATTACTCGTACGCGAATTATATATAAAGAAAACAGCACTCAAGGATTAATGTGAACTGTATAATTTCTTTGCTAGTTATTTATTATATATAAAAAAGTGAGTAAATAATTAAACCAATTTATTTACGACAACTCTTTTAATATTAAAAATCCTTGTAGACACCACGTCTTTAAGTTAGTAAATTAATACACACTACGTTTGTAATAACTTTTTACTTTCGTTATGGTGGTACCTTTGCTTAAAAAATTATTTAAATTATAAAATAATTTTTTATACTTATATTTCGTTTCACTCGACAGGCCGCGCCTTTAACAGTTCGTTTTCATTGTAAAAAATATGGTTTTTCGTTCGTTGTCAGGTCCATTATAGTTATATTTGATTATGCTTTTAAAACTATAAATTTAGTCCATTTTAGTGGTTCTAAAATAATAGTAGCTTTAGTATACATTACTAAAATATAAAAGCTTTTATAAAACTTTAGTCATGATTTTCCGTGTATATAACGTTACCCATAATTTATATAATTAATGTTTTTTCCATTTTCTCAATTAACTCGCGTGTTTCATATTATATCATATATATTTAAACGAGATTAGTAGGAAACAATATATTAAGATATATTTATTTAACATTTTAATCACCATTATTTATGTCCGGTTATATTTTATAAACTCTAGGTATATGTTTATTAGTCAATTTGTATAAAACCAATCTCACCCTTTGTGCGATTTTTGTTCAACCAAATCGAACCCTTGTTACGGGTCCTACTAAACTAACGTTCATATGCGGCTAAAACAACACCAACGCACCCGCTGCGTTTACAAACGCCCCGGCTGTTTAGAAGCAACCCTACGCCCAACTCCCGGTTGTATTTTTTTTCCCGGCTTCCCACAGCCTATAACCCACCAGTCCCGCAGAAACAATAAACCAAACGTCGCTTGTGGTACAAATACCCAACCCGAACGCACCCTATAGCGGCGGCAACCCGCCAAACGCGCCCCATAGTGGCGGCTGCCGCCCCCTTTCGGCTGCCAACTACAAACCCACGAACACCCTAGCTGCTATAACCTCGCGCACCCGCTGAGGTTCAAAACCCCCAAGCCAAACGCACCTTTAACGGGCAGTAACCATAACCAAAGCAACACTTTTGATTTATAAACAAACCAATGCACACCCTAATGGTGGCGCCCCAACCAAAAGCCCCCCTGTGGGGCTGTGTAACCGTCGAAACAAACACCCCTTGGGCTGCCAACCCCGTAAACCAAACGCGTCACTAATCTATAAAAAACAAAACCAACAAACCAAACCAACCTGGCTGCTACAATGAAAAACAAAGCACCGGCTGTGAACCACAACCACCCGACACGAACACCCTTTTTCGAGTCTACCCGAACCCACAAACACATCCCCCCGGCTGTTAATGAGCCGAACCAACAAACCCTCATGGCGGTTACAATCTCACACGAACACCCCCCCCTTTTCTGTTGTCGTGGAACCACCAAAACATACACCCTTGCGTGGTGGTTAACACCAACCCGCACCCTTTTTGCTTACAACCCAAACCACACGCACCCTAAGGAGGTGGTTCTCGACAAACCCACGACAAACGCACCCTTTGGTGCTCTTTCAAAAACCATACGCATCCTTGTGGTGCGGCTGAGAGCCCACACGCACCCTTGGTGCCGGCTGGGGGTGGTGGTGTGACGAGGCAGCGGTGGTAGTAGTGGTGACGTGATGGTGGTGTGCTATGATGATGGTAAAGATGGTGGCGGTGGAGTCGGGGTGAAGGTGTGGAGTATGGTGTTGTTGGTGATGGCAGCGTGGTGGTGGTAGTGAGGTGGTGGTGGCGCGTGGAAGTGCGTGACCTAGGGGATCGGATAAATCATGTCACGAGGAGCATTCTTGAACTCGCCGGAAAAATCCTGCCGGAAAAGTTTTCCGGCCGGTGGCGGCGACGCGGCTTTGGCGGCGGGGAGACCAGTCGGCAGCCGGAGGTCATGGGGGGAGGGGGAGGAGAGAGAAGTATATTAGTGTGTGTGTATATTAGAGATGAAAATGAAGTGAAATGTATAAAAATTATATATATAGTAAAACTTTAAATCCCAAGTGACAAGTGTTTGATTCTCGAGGGAACAAATATGTACTTTTTCATATACTTTTTCGATAATAAGTAGTTCGGGACTCGTTGAACGACTTAACGGATGATTCAACTCTTGAAACTTGCGCCATTGTTTTCCGAATCATTTTTCTGATAAAAATGAGTATTTACTTGATAATGTTTCATAAATATTTTATAATATTTAATAAAATATCTGTTATTCATTTTGTGAACCGGTTTCGTCTTGTCCGAAATAAAATTGGATTTCAACTCGAGTATTCGCGTTATCCGCAACGCTTTTAATTAAAATGATGACTAATTTATTTAATATTTTTATTAAATAAATACTGATAATTAAAAACAAATTTAATTGTTTTTGTGTGTCCGCGTTGTATATTGTTCGAAAAATGTTTGCGGTGCTGTTTTAGCCCTTTTCGGCTCGTTTTCAGGTCTCGGGCAAAACTGAAAAGTTGTCAGGAATGTCGTTTCACATCGAATTGCTTTAGGGTCCGAGCCGTGAAAACGTGATTTAGATGGTTGTTCTTGTAAGTCAAGCCAGACCTAAAAGTCAAAGGGGTAAAATAGTTATCTTAAAAATCCGAAAATTCTCGGATGTTACACAATTACTTTCAATCACCGTTCTATCCACAAGTAATCTAATAACATCAAATCAAAATAGATTCAATTATTCCACTTGGACAAAAGAATACTCTTGTTGAGTACATGATACTCTCTGGTGCTGAAAATTGTCCACCAATATTGGACAAGGACCTGTATGATTCTTAGAAAAGTAGAATGGAATTATACATGCAAAATAGAGAGCGCGGAAGAATGATACTTGAATTAGTTGAAAACGGTCCACTCATTCGGCCTACTATTGAAGAGAATGGGGTGACCAGAACAAAAAAATATGCCGAATTATCTGCTGCTAAGAAAATTCAAGCTGATTGTGATATGAATGCAACCAATATCATTCTTCAAGGTCTACCAGCTGATATCTATTCACTTGTGAATCATCACAGAGTTTCCAAGGATTTATGAGAGAGAGTTTAATTACTGATGCAAGGTACCTCTTTGACTAAGCATGAAAGAGAGTGTAAACTGTATGATGCATTTGATAAGTTTACTCACATCAAGGGGGAATCACTTCATAAGTATTAATTGAGATTCACTCGGCTGATTAATGACATGAACATTTACAACATGAAAATTAAGCAATTTTAAGTTAATACCAAGTTCTTAAACAGTCTTCCACCTGAATGGAGTAAGTTTGTGACTGATGTCAAGCTAGTAAAGGATTTGCATACTACCAACTTTGAACATCTTCATGCATATCTTGAACAACCTGAACTCCATGCAAATGAAGTCCGTCTTCTGCATGAGCGTAATCTAGATCCACTTGCATTTGTTGCAAATCAGCAGATGACACCATCTCACTTCAACATTTATCAGTCTTCATACAACAATACTCAACTTCAACAACAGTTTCCACCATCTCAGTATGGATCAATTCATCCCAATCAATATTACTTATCTACTTATCCATCACAACCTTAATTCAATCAGTCATCCGTTCCACCATCATATCCATATTAGTCTCAAATGAATCATCAAACCTCATCTGTTCTACAAATTGCTTATTAATCACCTCAAGTTACTACACAACCTATGACTGAGTCACCTCTTGTGGACACAGGTTTTGTTGTTCTTGTATTCTCTCTAGGAGATGATCTAATTGCTTGTCTCAACAAGGCAATGGCTTTTCTAACGGATGTAGCTTCCTCAAGGTTCCCCTCAACCAATAATAACCTTAGAACTTCATTGAATCCAAGAAACCAAGCCACTATTCAAGATGGCAGGGTCACAGTGCAACAAGTTCAGAGGAGACAAGGTAAAAGTTATTCTGGTACTGGTTATAAAAGTAATGCTACTAGTTCCAGGGGAAACAATTTAAGTGGATAGGCAAGGGTTGTTAAATGCTACAACTGTCAAGGTGAAGGACATATGGCTAGGCAATGCACTCAGCCTAAGAGACCAAGGAATGCAGCATGGTATAAGGATAAAGCAATGTTAGCTGAAGCTCAGGAAGCCAGACAAATTTTGGATGAAGAGCAACTCGCATTTCTTGTAGATCTAGGGGTTCCAGATGGTCAAGCTGTTCAGACAATCATTCCAAACAATGCTGCTTTTCAGACTGAGGATGTTGATACTTATGATTCTGACTGTGATGATGTCTCGAATGCAAAAGAGGTTCTCATGGCCAACATTTCCAACTATGGTTCTGACGTTATCTCAGAGGTACCTCATTCTGAAACCTATCTTAATGATATGGAAAATCAAAGTGTGCATGCAATGCAGGATTTTGAACAAACACCAGCTATGGATTTTACAGATAATGAGATACATAGTGATAGCAATATCATTCCGTACTCTCAATATTTGCAAGAAACACAACAGGCAAATGTTCAAGATACTAATTTGCAGGCACAACAAGATTCAATGATCTTATCTGTGATAGAACAAATGTCAGAACAAATGATTAATCATGTAAATAATTGGGAAAAGGCTAATAAGGAACAGAATAGTGAATCAGTAACCGCTGAGCTAGAGAGATATAAAGAACGAGTCAAAACTTTTGAACAACGTCTTAATATTGATTTAAGCAGTCGTGAAAAAATGATTGATTCTCAAATGGATGATATGATTAAAGAGAAGCTTGCACTGAAAGAACAAGTTGACTCACTTGAGCAAAATCTTTCTAAACAAATCAAAGAAAAGGAATGTTTATTGCAAACATTCACGGTTTTCAAAAATGAATCCAAAGAAAAAGAAAATAAATATATGGAAAACGAAATTGATTTGGAAAAGAAGATAAAGGAACTTGATAATATTATTTTTAAAGTGGGTCAATCTGCTCAAACAGTGCACATGTTAACAAAGCCTCAAGTTTTTTATGATAATATACACAAACAAGCTCTAGGTTATCAAAATCCGTTTTACCTTAAGAAAGCTTAGCGGATTAAACCAACCTTGTATGGTGGTATTTTTATTTCTGCTAAACATGTTGCTATGCATGTGATTGATGATGAGGAAACATTGATTTTGGAAGAAGAGAGTCGATCAAAAATGTCTGAAAAAGAAAAGGATCCATAGGCCATTAAAAAAACATTTCTCATAAACCTATTGATTATGAAAAATTAAATACACTATCTAATGATTTTGGGAAACGTTTTACTCCACAACAAGAATTTTCAGCTGAACAAGCTTTCTGGTTGCGTATGTCCAATCCTACCAGTAAACCTTCTGATGCATCACTTGTCAAAATAGAAGCTCCTAAGGAACTTCCTAAGGTAAGCCTGGTGAATGAAAGCCTTAAAAAGCTTAAATTTCACCTTGCTAGGTTTAACAACATGGTGAAGATAAGGACTACACCTGATGCTCGTATAGAAGGTGAATGGGGGTTTGAACATACTAAAGCTGTTGTTAACAATGAAATTATTCTATTTCTAAAATCATTAAAAGACATTTTTAATGTGTTTGATAAAGATCTTCTAAATGAAATAATGGAAGTACAGATAGTTTTTGACCATGTGGACATTGCTGTTCAACAGTCTTCAGTTGACAAACAATGTTTGGAAATTGCTAAGAAATAATTACTTTTGGAAAATGATCGACTCTTACAACAAATCATGTCTTAAGATGTTCTTTTAACTGTGATAAATTCTATGTCCTTGATTGGTGAATCTGTGAATATGGAAAGAAAGATAAATGAATCTTGTGATAAGTGTTTCAATCTTGATGATGAGCTTTTTAAATCACAAAATGCGTTTAATGATCTTTTGAAAAGTTACTCACAACTTGAAAAACATTGTATTTTTCAAAAAGATGAATCTTGTAATAATCAAAATGCTCTGAAGAATCATGTTAATAATCAAAATGCTCTTGAAATTCCAAATTTTTTTGAAAATAATGATTTGAAAGCTCACGCTACAAGACAAAGACACTACCATTTGTAAGTTGAAGGATATTATAAAATCAATGAGAGAAAAGTCCAAGAAAGAGAATGTCAATTCTGATTATGGTGAAATCGAGACAAATAATGTGGAACTGGAGAATTGTGTGGCAAAATTGCTTTCGAAAAATGAGCATATTTGTAAAGAAATTAATCATGTGAAACAGGTTTTTAAAGAGTAGTTTGACTCAATAAAAAAGATGCGTGTTCGTACTAAAGAACAGAGTGATTCTTTAATTGATAAACTGAACTTAAAGTCTGCTGAAAATGAGGATTTAAAAGCTCAAATTCAAGATAAGGGTTTTGTGATAACATCATTGAAAAACCATTTACAAAAATTAAAAGGAAAAGAAATTGTTAATATTGTTGCACAAACACCATTTGCCTACACTATTGTTCCATGCATGTTCAAGCTAGACTTAGAACCTTTGCCTCCTAGGTTATTGCAAAATAGGGAAGCTCACACAAACTACCTTAAGTACATCTCAAGAACAAGATGATATTCTTCCGGAAATAGTCGAACAAGCTAAAGCAAAACAACCTTTAGATAAAGAGTTAGACTTTGCCTATAAGCATGCCCAACGAATTCAGGAGTTACTTGTATATGTTCAAGATACATGCCCTAATGCGATTAAACTTAGTGCGAAAAAGGTTGCTGTCACACCCAAAAACAAGATCAAGAAAGTTAGGTTTGTTAAACCTCTCACATCCTCAAGCAACATTAAATAGGTAGAGTCATCTACAACATCAGATTCTAACACACCCTGTGTTGTATCTTCCACAGGAGATGGAGTGATCCTACTAAAATGCGGATCAAAGCCTACAGGCAATAAAAAGAATGATAGGATCTCACGAACACCAAGTAGGAACATGAAGAATAAAGTAGAAGCCCAACCTAGGAAAGTTAATAAAAAGAATCGTGTTGTTGAACCTATTCGTGATGTTGATGTTAAGCATTCACTGTTAAATGCGAATTCTGAACCTATTTGTGCTACTTGTAAGAAATCTATGTTTGATGGTGTTCATGATATGTGTCTTCTTGATTTTGTGAAAATGTGAATAGCCGTGCTAAATCTGCTAAGAAACATAAAAAAACCAAATATTTGGAAACCTACGGGTCATGTATTCACAGAAGTAGGACTTAAGTGGACACCAACAGGCATAACTTTCACTATAGTTGGTATCGTGCCCTTTAACTAGGATCACTTCAGCTAACGTAGTGCCTCCTAAGTAAACCACTTCCCACTCCATTGAAACTCAAAAACTAGAGCTTAATGTCTACAGCAGGAAACCCAAAAATGTTAAAAATGTAGGTTCAAGTAAAAAGGCTAAGATTGTAGAATCTAAGAATGCTAACCACTAGGAACCCAATCATACTTGGGGATCCAATGCTACAAATATTCCACCTTCTTCTTCTCTTATCATGACAGGTTGTCCAGATTGTTCTCTAGTATCTGGACTCTGGATGTTCGAAACATATGACAGGGAATCGCTCTCAGCTCATGAACTTTGTTGGTAAATTTCTGGGTACAGTTAGATTCGGGAACGACCATATTGCAAGAATTATGGGGTATGGTGACTATTAGCTAGGAAATGTTACTATTTCAAGAGTATATTACGTCGAGGGGCTTGGACATAACTTGTTTTCTGTTGGTCAATTTTGTGACGCGGATCTTGAAGTTGTATTTCAGAAAAACACTTGCTTTATTCATAATTTATAAGGTGTTGATCTACTTTCCGGATCCCGAGACACAAATTTTTACACAATTTCTCTTGATGGCATGCTTAAAACATCTCCGATCTGTCTTCTATCCAAAGTGTCAAAGACTAAGAGCTGGTTTTGGCATCGTCGTTTATCTCATCTCAACTTCGATACTATTAACAAGCTAGCCAAAGACGGTCTTGCACGAGGCATTCCAAGACTTAAATTTCAGAAAGATAATCTGTGTTCAACATGTACATTAGGAAAAATCAAGAAATCCTCTCATCCACCCAAAGCTGAAGACACTAACTAGGAAAAACTATATCTTTTGCATATGGATTTGTATGGCCCGATGCGTGTGGCGAGTATTAATGAAAAAAGGTATATCTTAGTGATTGTCGACGATTACTCAAGATTTACTTGGGTCAGATTTTTGAGGTCAAAAGATGAAGCTCCAAAGGCCATCATCAAATGCATCAAAAATATTCAAGTTCGTTTGAATGCCACTGTCCGTAATGTTCGAACAGATAATGGAACCGAATTTGTCAATCAAACACTTCATGAATTTTATGAACATGTTGGCATCTCGCATCAAACACCTATTGCTCGCACTCCTCAGCAGAACGGCGTTGTCGAACGGCGAAATCAAACTCTTGTAGAAGCTGCTCATACAATGTTAATATTTTCTAAAGCTCTATTATTTTTATGGGCCGAAGCAATCAACACAGCCTGTTACACCCAAAATCGTTCTTTAATTCGCCTTCGATACAACAAAACACCATATGAGCTTATGTAAGATAAGAAACCAGATTTATCATTCTTTCATGTCTTTGGTGCACTCTATTATCCTACCAATAACAATGATGACCTGGGTAACTTAGATGCAAAAGCTGACATTGGTATTTTCGTTGGTTATGCGCCCGCAAAGAAAGCGTTCAGTATCTACAACAAAAGAACCCATAAAATTATAGAAACAATTCAGGTGACATTTGATGAGCTGGCAGCAATGGCTTCTAAACAATTCAGTTCAGGACCCGGGCTTCATTCTATGACTCCTGCAACATCCAGTTCAAGATTCGTTCCAAACTTTATTCCTCAATAACCTTGTATTCCACCACCAAGAGATGATTAGGATCGCTTGTTTCAACCTATGTTCGATGAATACTTCACTCCTCCATCAATTGTTGTTTCTCCTGTTTAAGAAGCTGTTGCTCCAAGAGTTGTGGTTTTAGCTGAATCTCCTGTGTCAACTTCCATTGACCAGGATGCTCCATCAACAAGTATTCCATCAATACAAGAACAAGAACATTCTCTAAACATTTCTCAAGGTTTTAAAGAATCCCCAAAAATACCAACTTCTCATTATGATCTACTTCATGAATCTCTTCATGAGGAATCACTTTCTCAAGGATCATCATCAAATGCGAGACAAATCCACACTCTATTTGAACACCTTGGTAGATGGACTAAGGATCATCCTATAGCAAACGTAATCGGAAATCCTTCTCACTCTGTCTCTACGAGAAAGCAACTCCAAACTGATGCCATGTAGTGTTATTTTGATTCCTTCTTGACTTCGGTAGAACCAAAGAACTTCAAACAAGCAATGACCGAACCGTCATGGATCGACGCAAGAAGAAATTCAAGAATTTCAAAGACTAAAAGTTTAGGAATTGGTGTCGTGTCCAGATAAAGTGTTATTGATCAAACTAAAGTGGATTTATAAAGTCAAGACGGATGAATTTGGCAGGGTACTAAAAAATAAGGCTAGACTGGTTACTCAAGGATTTAGGCAAGAAGAGGGAATCGATTTTGAGGAATCATTCGCACTGGTTGATAGAATAGAGGCCATCTGTATCTTTGTAGCAAATGTCGCTCATAAGAATATGACTATCTTTCAAATGGATGTCAAAACGGCTTTCTTCAATGGCGGCCTTAAATAAGAGGTCTACGTTTCTTAACCAGAATGATTTGTTGATCAGGACAACCCATCGCATGTGTACAAGCTCAAAAAGGTCCTCTACGGTCTCAGACAAGCACCACGTGCATGGTATGACATGCTGTCAAGCTTCCTAATCTCATAACATTTCTCCAAAGGTGCAGTTGATCCAACACTCTTCACATGGCAAGTTGGGAACGACTTATTACTAGTACAAATTTATGTTGATGATATAATATTTGCATCCACTAATACTGCCATGTGTAATGAGTTTTCTAATCAGGTGACCACTAACTTCAAGATGTCAATGATGGGGTAAATGTCATTCTTTTTAGGATTACAAATTTCTCAAAGTCCTAGAGGCATCTTTATAAACCAATCTAAATGCGCTTCTGAAATTATTAAAAAATATAGTATGCTAACTAGTGATTCTATAGGCATACCTATGGTAGAAAAGTGTAAACTGGATGAAGATCTACAAGGGATTCCAATTGATGCTACACTTTACCGTAGTATGATTGGATCCCCCATGTATCTGACATCCAGTAGACCAGACCTTATTTATGTAGTCTGCTTATGTGCTCGGTATCAGGCAAAGCCTACCGAAAAGCACTAAAATACAGTTAAGCAGATCTTTTGATACCTAAAGGGATCCATTAACATGGGTCTCTGGTACTCGAAGGATACCGGTATGTCTGTGACAACATATGCATATGCAGATCACGCGAGGTGTCAAGACACTAGACGCAGTACATCAGGAAGTGCTCAATTCTTAGGTGATAAACTTGTTAGCTGGTCATTAAAGAAGCAAAAGTGCATCACCATCTCGAATACAGAGGCTAAATATATTTCCTTATCTGGGTGTTGTGCTCAAATCCTATGGATGCGTTCACAGCTAACAGACTATGGCTTTCAATTCAATAAGATTCCTCTGTATTGCGACAACAAGAGTGCGATTGCTCTATGCTGTAACAATGTTCAACACTCACGAGCCAAGCACATCGATGTTCGCTACCATTTTATAAAGGAGCAAGTGGAAAATGGAATCGTGGAGCTATACTTTGTCCGGACTGAATACCAACTAGCTAACATCTTCACCAAACCTTTACCAAGAGAAAGATTCAACTTCTTGATCAAAAAGCTCGGTTTGAGAAGCATGTCTCCGAAAACGTTGAAACGTCTAGCAGAGGAAATGGACGAGTGATGGTGGTAACTCATATCCTGTATCATATGTTCATAAGAAAAACATAAAAACACAAAAATAATTTTCTTTTTTATAAATTTTTCAAAAAAGAAAATAAAAAAATGAAAAATCAGAAAAATATAAAAATATGTATTTTGGCATGTCTTCTAAAAATCGATAACATTTACGGCCTTGGAAATGTCATTTAATAATGATACGAGGCTGTAAATGAAGTTCGAGCAGAAGTTCAAAAGCTTTCAAAACATGCCAAAAATGGCTTGCTATTATTTCGGATAGCAACCCGGTCATCATCTTAAAGGCAAGTATTTCAAAAAGAAAACTTGACCTCATAATGGGAATTTATTCTCGGGCATGGTCTACTTCATGACCGTGCAAAGGCTTGTGTTTACTTTGCAACACAACACGTGCTTCCTATATTCCATAAGTGTATGTGTCAGTGTGTTATGTGTCACAATAAGAGAAATCTTATTTAATTGGTGTTGGTTTTCTAAATTAAACATTCATTCATCAAAAAATGCTTTTCAAAGACATTTGACCACTCAAACAACGACTACAGCTCTTTAAATAGAAAACGGGTCATTGTTTAAGGGGGAGAGAATGTCAAATATCTTCTTCATAAAATCAATTTGTGATAAAGGAAAGGTTTTAAACAACAACGGGTTAACAATTAAAGGAGAGTTAATTAAGTTTAGCTTATGTGAGCCTTAACTGTTATGTGTTTATGCCTTTAGGGAGTATATGTGCAAATATAAGTTTCTAGGTATGCTAGTAAAAACATTAAGGAATATTTGTGCCATTTGTTACACTTAAATTGCCTAATAAAACTTATATACGAAAAATGCATAGGATATTAAACTAGAGGGGGCAAAAGTGTCAAAAATGAAATTTGTTTTATAACACTTTCACCCACCCCATTTTTCACACACACCTATCAAAATTTATTCCCTCCCTCACCCTCATTCAAAATCATCACCATTCAATCCTTCATTTCTAGTGATTATCAAGCAAAAGGTATAACAAACATCATGATTCCCACACCCTAATCTACATATTCCTTAAAGGAATTGAAGTTTTATCCACGCTTGATCACGAAAACCCTAAATTTCAAATTAGGGTTCTTCGAAATTGAATGTGATTAAAACCTTAAATTCACTGAGGGGTTTTGTTAGTTTTGGTGTGTAGAATACTCGATTAAAACAGTCTTGTGATTAGTTATCATATAAATGTGTTATTGATGATTCTTGGTTGTGAACTTTTAGGTTTTTAGGATTTATTGTAATATGTTTGTGGGTTCTGTGCTAAGTAGTTTGTATTCCCTTTCCTAAATGTGTTTAAGCCATAAAAGGCACTCCTTGTTTGTAGTTTCTTGTACGAATGCGTCAAAATGAATAAATATGCTCATTTTTTATCGTTCTTGATGATTCTGTGGCTAAATGTTGTTCTAAATGAACCTAAGTGTTATACATCTGTTAAATATGCTATTTGAACACTTCTTGATACTTAAGATTTCATGTATGTGAAAAAATGTATTTGAAGGCGAGTTATCAACTGCTTGTGTGAGGCGAGTTAACAACGCCTTTAGAAGGCGCGTTAACAATAATCCCTCACAAGCGAGTTAACAACACTCCCTCACAAGGCGAGTTAACAACACTCCCTCACGAGGCGAGTTATCAACCCTGCTTCACGAGGCGAGTTATCAACTTGGCCTCACAAAGTGATTTAGCAATTTCATTAAGAAGGCGAGTTAACAACATTATTCAAAAGGCGAGTTAACAACTTAGCCTAACGAGGCGATTTAACAACGTTATTTAGGAGGCGAATTATCATCATGATTAAGAAGGCGAGTTAACAACTCTATGTAGGAGGCGATTTATCAGTCCTCTATAGGAGACGATTTAACAACCCTACTTAGGAGGCGATTTAACACTCCTCAATAGGAGGCGATTTAGCAATAGATTCTAAGTAATTCT
Source organism: Tanacetum coccineum (assembly GCA_026074375.1). Taxonomy (NCBI): domain Eukaryota; kingdom Viridiplantae; phylum Streptophyta; class Magnoliopsida; order Asterales; family Asteraceae; genus Tanacetum; species Tanacetum coccineum. The sequence continues at coordinate 30,614 of BQNB010007629.1, read as the reverse complement.
AAGATTGGATTTTTCTGGAGGCAATTTTCAACTCAAGTTAGGTAGCTGATTAAAACTGGTTAATTATGCAATCTAATCAAGTTAAGTAGGCTATATATCAAGGTTCAACAAGGATATCTAAACATGTCTTAGGTTACCTTATTCTCTATAAGATAGTTTGAATAGGATTCCCAAAAACACTATTTTAGTTGTCTTAATGCCTTTCACATTATAAGTTACCCTTCGGATGATTAGATCTTATTCAATCATGCTAAATGCCTTAATGAGCCTAATCATTAGAATGATATCACAACATGCATCAAGCTTAAGTATTCAACAATCAAAGGGCCTTATAGTGTTTTATATTTAAAATTGGTTATATATATAAACTGTATTGGTCAAATCTTAGCAAAAACATGAATACCACTCAAGCTCAACAGAAAGCTCTTGATGATGCTCTTGTTGCCCTTTCGGACTGTCTTGAATTCGGGAAATGCAACATGAGACTCAAGACTGACATCAAACCAAAAGAAGCTACATTTTAAGTCGTGTTGGATGCTCTTGATCTCACTCCCTTTACCAAGCATTCCTAATCATTGTAGATGTTCCTGCCATTTATATGTAAGATTTTGGGCTAGAGTTTCTGTTCATAAGTCATCCATCAGATTCACGATAAACAAGAAGAAAGTCTCTCTTTATGTTGATATGTTCAGATAAATTCTCCAAATTTACCCTAAAATTCTAGGACAAGAGTTTGAAGACCTTCCACTAGAACAATATATTCTCTCTTTCATCAGAGATCTTGGACACACTAGAGACATCACCTATCTCACTGATGTGAATGTTGACTACATACATCAACTATGGATAGCATTTGCTACCGTCATCAACAAGTGCTTAAGTGGTAAAGAAACTGGAATAGATAAGATTCGTCTGTCCTGTGCTCAAATCCTCTAGGGTATGTTATATTAGAAGAACACTGACTATGCGTATCTACTATGGGAAGACTTCCTGTTCCAGATTGAATACAAAGATGCTAAGAAGACAAACAAGATGTCATATCCCAGATTCACAAAGATCACCATCGATTACTTTATGTCAAAGGATCAGTTATTTTGAGGAAAAACAAGATGTTTTGGCACACTGCTCGAGATGATACCATGTTTACTTCTATGAGATGTATCTCCAGACATGAAGATACTCAAGTATATGGTACCATTTTCCCAAAGGAACTAACAAACCAAGCAATGTTAGAATCCAATTCTTACAAGACATACTACGCTTTTGCTTCTAGAGATAAATCTCCAAAACTTAAGTATGTTCGAAAGAAAGCTAATTCTGATACATCACCTAAGAAGAAGCCTGTTCAAGCTACTAAAGGTACTAGAATCAAGTCTAAAGCTAAGGTGTCTAAATCTGACAAGAAGAAGCAACCTGAAAAGAAGCCAAAAGCCAAAGGATTAGCTGTATTATCTATGGTTGCATTAACTGAAGCTGAACAACTTAAGCTGGCTACCGAAAGAAGCAAGACATAATTTCATAGTTCTCATTCAAGTGGCTCAGGTGATGGAGTTGACACTCAGTCAAAGGTTCCTGATGAGCAACATCTCGAGACGACTGGTACAAATGAAGGAATTGGTACTATACCAGGGGTTCCTGATGTACCTATATACGAATCTGAAAGTGAGAAAGAGTCTTGGGGTGACAGTTAAGATGAAGATAATGAAAACAATTCTGATGATATAAGTGATAAAGGTGATGATGATAATGATAGTAATGAAGGTGATGATGATGATGCTAATGATGATGATAAACAAGAAGGTGATGACATGAATGATGATGATGAAGAGACTAATAGTGATAGAACTGAGTCAGACAGAATCAAGATTCATATTCTCGATTAGTCTACCACTAAATACTATGAAGAAGAAGAAGAAAAGATTGATAATGAAGAAACAATGGATGAAAAATAAGATGATGAGGTTACTAAGGAGTTGTATGACGATGTGAATGTGAATTTGGGATATAAAGATACTAAAATGACCAATGCTGATCAAGGTGCCTAAGAACAACAAAATGTTTCTCAAGAATCAGGTTTTGAGCAAGTAGAGGAAGACGCTCATGTGACTCTTACTCTGGTCCTTGACACACAGAAGGATGATAAACTTATACAAAGTTCTTCTGTCTCCTCCGATTTTACAAGCAAGCTCCTAAATCTTAAGAATCCATCTCCAGCTGACAATGAGATTGCTTCATTGATGGAAACCTCAGCTCGTCATGCAACAGCAGTTCCTGAAAACACATCCGAGTTTACTACAACTATGCCTCTACCACCTCCGTTCTTTAATCCTCTTCCACAACAAGCAACACCGACTACAACACCAACAACTTCTGAAGCTACAACCTCATTTCTTTCACTTTCAGATTTCTCATATGTATTCGGATTCAATGACAGAGTCACCAACTTGGAAAAAGATCTGTCAGAGATAAAGCAAGTTGACTAGTATGCTCAAGCTCTCTCCTCTATTCCTACTATAGTTGATCGGTACATGGATAACAAACTTGGAGAAGCAATAAACTAGGCCATTCTAGCACATAATTTGGACTGCAGACAAGAAGCTCAGGATGAGAAGAATGCTTACATAGAACTCGTTGACACGTCAATGAGAGCTCTTATTAAGGAAGAAGTCAACACTTAACTTCCTCAGATTCTTCCTCAAGCAATATTAGATTTTGCAAATCCTCTGATAGAGATAAATGTCATAAAATTAGTAGAAGTTGCGGTCTTGACAAGGTCTTCTTCACAACCAACGTCTACTTATGAGGTAGTCGCATCACTCTCTGAGTTTGAGCCTACAAAGATACTGATAAACAAGATGGAGAAGAACAAGTTATATGATAATGCTAACCACAAAAAGAAGCTTTATGATGCACTGGTCGAGTCTTATAATACTGACAAAGATCTCTTTGATTCATATGGTAAAGTCTTTTCGTTGAAGAGAAGTCGAGATGAAAAAGACAAAGATCAATACCCCTTCGCTGGATCAGACCGAGGGACAAAAAGAAAGAAATTGAGTAAAGATGCTGAGTCCTCCAGAGATTCAAGGTCAAAGGAAAAGAAGTCTTCAAGCACCTCTAAAGATGCCTCCCAATCTCAACATAATTCTTCTGGAAAGTCTACCCATGCAGAGAAGCCATGTCATACTGTTGAAGACTCAGGCATGCAACAAGATCAAGAGTTTGCCACAGGAAACAATGATGAACAACCCGCTAATAAGGAGGTTACCAAAGCTGACTGGTTCAAGAAACCTGAGCGATCTCCAACTCCTGATCCTAATTGGAGTAAGAGACAAAAAGTTAACTTTCGACCTCCTCAGACCCGGATTAGTCAAGTTGCACGTGCTGAAGAACCTCCTACTTCATTTGATGAGCTCAATGATACTTCATTTGATTTCTCTGCATTTGTCTTAAATCGGCTTAAAATTCTAAATCTGACTCAAGAAATTCTGGTTAGACCGGCATTTAACCTGCTTAAAGGCACTTGCAAGAGTATTACAGAATTATAGTACCATCTTGAAGAATGTTCCAAAGCAACAACTGAACGACTTGACTGGCATAACCCCAAAAACAAACCGTATCCGTTCGATCTCAGAAAGCCTCTTCCGTTAACTCAAGATCATCGAGGACGTCAAATTATCCCTAAGGATTGCTTTATTAATAAAGATCTGGAATATCTAAAGGGTGAAATATGATCAACATGCTTACCTGGGCACTTCACACTAGGGTCCAAAACGCCAAAGATTCTACGAGTATGCTAGCAACTTGACTTCGTCTAAAGATGTTTACTCCAGAAGAAGAATTATTGCGGTAACCAGACTTAAAATCATGAAGATGTATGACTACAGTCACTTGAAAGAGATTGAAGTTCGTCGAGATGATCAGAAGCTATATACTTTTAAAGAAGGTGATTTCAAAAAGACTACAGTCTACAAGACTTTGAAGACAGGTTATTTCTACTCGTTCTAAACAAAGCTAACCAATCTCCAATCGACGAACGGTATGATTTTGAATGTCAACATTTACGTATGTACACTAAGACGGGCATTGTCATTCAATTGCGGCGGAAAGTTCTTCATTAGGTGTTGGAAGTACAAAAGAAGCTCAACCTTACAAAGCCAGACACAGTCAAGTCAAATCTAAAACAAAGGACCGCGTACACTGCATATTCAGACCCGAAAGGAGTGATATATAAGGACCAGATGAACAGAAACCGATTGATGCGTGCATATGAACTTCATAAATTTAGTGATGGCATGCTCGATGATGTTCGGTCTTCTCTTAATGATTTTGCTAAGGGAATAAGGATGGACTACCTGCCAATGAGGAGATGGAGTAACTTAGACAAGAAGAGGGCTCGGGTTATGGTTCAGGATATAGACAAGTAGCTTTATCAAAGGAGGTTGATGCAGAATATAGAGAAGTTCATTGGTGGAAGGGAATACGGGAAAGATCTTAGGCTACTAGAAAGGACAATATGACTTTGTCATATTTTGTCTCAACTCACTTCAGGTCAATTTCTTGTATATAATAATCTTGTGAATATGTATATAAATAGTGTAGACTTAAAAAATAGGCATTATGAATTTTCAAGAATTTCTTAGTAAATTCAAATTTTTTCAAATTATCATACTAAAACACCATATAATACCCTCATAATTTAAATGGGAGCGTTAAAAATGTTCCTAATGCGGCTTGTTAATAATTAGACATTCTTTCCCCGAAAGCAGTTATATTTGAATCAATTGATATCCAAAATATCAAGAGATTTAATATTTTTGATAAGGGGAGAAAATGTAATTAAAATATATGGCTAATAATGTGATTTTTAAGATCTCAAGTGTACGCTATCTCATATATGTGCTAAACTCTTTCGATTAATCGATGCACATATGAAGGGGGAGTAAATGGTTACGTGATTTGCTAAAATGTGGAATCACCATTAGAACGAAATTTACTTACTGTATTGGAGATTTATAAGGTGGTTAAGTTAGGTATCATTCCATGATCACAGACTGAACTAGAGGGGATCTACTTAGGATATTCCACTAGTTAGTGTAAGTTACTTAGGTATGGAAAAAAAGGAGTAAATGTGAGAATATAGGGAAGAGTTCTGATAGATAGTGCTTTTTACTGGAACAAAACATAACAAGGTACTAGCTTTATGAATCTCGGTAAGCGCTGAAGGGGGTAAAAGTTTTTATAAAGAATAGTTAAGATTAATGGTTGAAAAGTAAAGAAGCCCGCTATACTTCTTATGCAGAAAACGGTTATTATAAGGGTATCGGCAAATTGATATTTGCTGCTAAAGATTCCACAAGATGATTGTGTGACATTGAAGACTAGTTTCATGGACATAGTGATGAAATGCAACAACCCTCCCTAGCCACTCAGAATATCTTAAGATTTCTGTTTCTTTTTCTTAACGGAGTTTAACTGAATTTCGCATTTTTATCGACTTTCTCACTCCGAGTTAGTTGGTATTGAAAAGGTGGCAGTCTGCTCCAGCCTCCGATCACTAAAACCAAAGTGCACTATTGAGTCTAGAGCCAAAAGAGATCATCCATAAATCTCATTAGGACACTTGTCAAAATTATGCTTGCTAATTCACACAATGTGAAAAACAAGAAATATATATTAAGAGTCCTACGCATTATCCTTGTGATTTTTCCAGAACGTCTAAGTGATACTTAAGTATTCACAGTGAAGATGGAAATCCTGCTTAAGCCAACATCAAACAAGCTCTTGGTAGGTGACTTGTGAGATCCTATACGGATCGAACTTGTGATACTGGATATTGATTCGGTCCAGCTTATGAATTAACGAATGAATTTTGAAAAAGATAAAACTGTTGGTGTGTCATAAAAACCGTTTGCAATTTGACACACCGACTGATTTTCTAAATCAATTTTTCAATCTTATGTCCATGGGAAGCCTCACAAGGGTATCTGGACATAGGAAAGCTGAACATGAATTGACGGCTTAATCGGGAAGATAGTAACTTACTGGTTTACTCTTACCGTGTTGTCTGCTTTGAGACACTCTGGTAATGACAACGGCTAGTGCAGCTAGGAAACCCTGTCAAGGAAATTCTTTGGAACTTCACCTGATCACAGGCAGTATTTATACTAAATAACGAGGAACCGTGGTTGTTACAACCGTATTCGACGAAGTGACAAAGCCACTTTCGTCCATATATGTTGTTTATCACTAACCCATTTATGCAGATTTCCTGACGGTGGTAGCAATTTCCCGACGACAAGTCAAAGCCAATACCACATGCTCATACTCGATCGACATATCTAAAGACATCATGAAAGCTCAAGTACATGTTTCAAGACTTCCACTACTCTGATACCGTACGTCTTTCTTGAAGCGACAAAGTATTAAGTTGATATCATACGTCCTTCATAGAGTGACGAAGTGTTAAAATTAAAGAATATCAAGAAAGATGGTTACACACGCTTTCAACATCAAGAACAGTATGAGCATGTTGTTCTAGAAGTCACAAGATCACTAGAAGGCAAGAGATCACAAGATGATGATAAGAGATTATGCTTGGTTGATGATCTCAAAGAAGTTCTACATCACATTCATTTCAAGTCAAAGCCTAAAGTCAATGATCACTACATTAATTCACAAATTAAAGATTGAAGTTAAAGACTACGAACTCAAGACTAAAGGCAAAGCATAGTATGCTAGGTTTAAGTTTTTGTAAATTGGAGTGACCTCCCTTAGGGGGAGATTGTTAGGAATGCAAAAAGTATCGGTCACTTCCAATATAGTTAGTCGTAGCTCATAGTAAGTCAAATGGTTAAGATAGAAAGCTAATCGGGCTAAAGGCCCATGGAAAGCCTATTATAAGGCTCATGGCCAGCCACATGTAAGAGTATGTATACCCTCTCCACACATGGAGAGGGTGTTGGTTGGTTCATTTTCTCACACATAATCTAATTTTTTCTTTCTTTGTTACTTTCTCTTACTAGAACCATCCTCCCATCCACTTTCTCTCTCTAGATTTCTATATTGTTCTTTGGTGTAATTGATTACTAGTTTTCTATAGTTTCTTCCATTAATTCTAGGTGAACATGTACATGGAACATATGTGAGTCTACATGGATCACATGTGATTCACATACGAATCACATGTGACTCCTACACGAATCACATGTGATTCACACACGAATTATATGTGATTCTGATAAAAGAATCTCACAGGAAATTAATAATTCATACTTTCAAGTATCAAACCTAATAGTCTACCATTGTCATTTCTAGATCAAAACTGAATCACAAGTGATTCAGTCTATAGCAACAAATATAAAATTACACTTGATTTAAATTTTTCCATAACAAAACAAACACTACAACAACATAATCACGTGTGAATTACTACTTTCTACGTCAAAATACAATCAAATTTGATTCAATTTACACCAACAAAGAGCAAGTCATATGTGATTTACGTTTTCTCATAACAAAACACTACAATAATATATCACTCATGATTTTACCTCTAATTTTTCTACAACCACTTCTGGATCTGCAACTTTTGGCAAAACATATTCTAGACTTGGTAATTCAACATAATCACATGTGATTTACTTCTTTCCAGATCCAAATATAATCACATGTAATTCAGTTTAAAATAATAAAAAGTAAATCACATGTTATTTACATTTTTCCATACCATAAAAAACATAATCACACATAATTTACTTGTAATTACTTTTACATCATCTTTAAGATTTAGATCTGGAATTTTTGGTTCTTCATCTTATGGTACTAAAACCTCTATTTCTTTCAAGTTTTATTCAATAATTGATTTCTATCATTTTTAGATCAATGATGAATGACGAAAGAATGGTGGACGTCGGATCAAAGGTGGTGTGATGGCGGCGGATCAACACTAGACCGATGATGATATGGTGGATCGGGAAGACGATGGTTTTATGGTGATTTATTTTTTCTGGCGATCGACGGCTGTTTTTATGACGTCCATCGGTGTTTACGGTGATTCCTGGTGTTTTACGGTGATATACCGTGATGGATGATGATTTTCAGTTGATTTAGAGTGATTGAATGAAGTCCGGCGGTGTTTGTTATGTTTTCCGGCAATATAGTACTTTTTCGGCTGGTGGATATTTTGTTACGAGTGTGTGTGTGTTTTGAGAAGAGAGAATCTAAAAAGATAAATGAGGGGTAGGTGGGTTTTTTATTTATTTATATATGATCGGGGTTTTAATAATAGCCTTTGGATGGAGATGAAATCAAGGGCCAAGATAAGTTATTTTGTTCTTTGATTGGTGTGTGTTCTAGGTGGATCTCACCTCCATTGTAAAATTGTTTGTACCTAATAAAACTAAACTTAAAATTTACGTCTCACGTATTTATGATAAAATCATAAGCTTTTAGATCACATGATCTCAATATTTATGTCAATCACAGGGCCGTCTCGTGGCTTTTGGAGGCCCTGTGCCAAATGTATAAATTAGACCTCCCAACACGACAATTAATATATGTGAAATGGCTCTTCATCTTAAACGGTTACATGTATCGAGCGAGTACTGTCATTTTTCCAAACATATACGCAAGAAAAAATCATTGGAAAAATATTTAGAAAATCTTATACACAATAGTAAACCCCTCTCTTAAGATACTACGTAAATGATATTGGGCTCAAATTAAATGCATAATTACAAATAAATACAACAGACTAGGAAAATTGGAGGCCTTATAAATGAGTGGGCCCTGTGTACTGGCTCCACCTACACACCCCAATGCTCATTAGACAATTGTTTGAATTTGTGTTTAATAATGAACCCTGAACTTTAAAGATTTACCATGCCCATTAAAAACAAAGTAGACTTCTATTTCTTTAAAATGCAATTATAGGAAAGTTTAACATTTATTACTAAGGGCTTGTTTGAGTTTGCTTATTGAAAATAAATTATTCGTTTTGAAAACGTTTAACCAGATAATCAGCTTTTATAAAACGTGATTCTGAAATATAGTGTTTGATTTGAACATATTGTTTGATATCAAAATAATCTGATAATCAATTTTTTAAGTGTTTGCCAGATTAAATTATGTATTGAACAAGTTGGTGGGCCCACGCTCTACTGCGAGACGATCAGCAGGCACTGTTTTGAGTTTGGGTCAAATTAAGAGACTACTGTCATAAATTTTCAAGGATCCTTGTGGCGTGTTTCATACCTTTCTATTTGATACATTTAAGCTATAAATGTTGACGAAAATATGCAAGAGATCTATTTGCCTATGTCATTCTTGGTAACACAGTTCAACATTTACAAATCTATATGCAATGCATAAGTTATTTTTTGGTACAACAAAAGTATAAGTAATCAAAGTTCTTCTCCTTTAAGATATAAACTGCCTTTTGGTTTGAAACCTGAAAAGTAAGAGCAAATGACTTGTGAGTAAATAAGTTATGATGAAATGTAAAACAACTCTTACTTTTGTGGTAGTTGAGAAGCTGGGTAAAGGGTATCTGCTCGACCAAGCAACCAATTACCACCATAAAACTCGTATGTTTGTCCAAAGTTCCCTCCCGCACACTTTTTGGAAATCACTACCTAATATCAAAGGGTCAAACCTGCAAAGTTAAGTTATAAAGTGTAAGAAAATTCCCTACAAACTTATACTCCATATTCTTTACCAGGTATGTATACCAAGGTAAAAGTTATACTTACGTATATGAGTTAAAATGTCCATAATGGACAACTCATTATATTCTTTTCACACTAACCTCAGCTGAAGTGATACCATCTGAATATAGTTCCTTGATGTCAAACTACGAAAAAAAACTGGATAGATTATAGAATATACATAAAATATAGCAAAGTATTATGATTGTCATGACAAACTAAAAAGTCCATGTTCTTTTTTTACAATAATTAACAATATCCAGAGACTTATAATTTCTTCTTATTTCTTAGTGTCAAAATGAAAGTATATGTTGGTTTAAAATCTGGCATACATGCATTTACTTATTATCGAGGTTAGGTTAATACGTCTGATATGATATGATTTGTATTGTATTCTAGTGCTTTTCGCTCAGGACTAATGAGAAAAGAAATGAACTGATATCAGCAAGAAAGTTTTCGTACAATAACCGTAGATCACATAAATGGGAATCCATTCCAGAATCAAGGTTTTAGTTTTTTCTTGTGTAATGTTACTTTTAAAGGTTCATAGAAAGACTAACATAATTATAAATTTGAATTTAGTCATATTGGTAAACGGTAAGGATTTTTGATTATATTTCATCGCCAAACCAAAGTCACAGACCACAACACCCTTTTTTATCCTTTGGTCATACAAATGGAGTGTTTGGATATGTAATTTAGAAGGGAAATGAACGATCATGTACCTTGTTGCTTCACAGAAAACATTCAAGGGCTAGCTCATCACATTCTGCCTGTCCTTACACACATGACGTAGGGTGTGACCTATTCCTAAAGGCAATTCAATTGCATATGTGGGGTGTGACCTATTCTTGCATATGAAACATTATTAGGTGAGGTTTTGTAATGCCAAAAAATATAGTTCTTTTGGTAAGAAGATTAATTTGTTTTTTTAAGTTTTTTTATATCTTTGTCAGGCAACCCTAAAAACTACCCGAGAAACTCATATACTAGATTATCGGCCCTCCTAGCAGCAAAAGACCTAAATAAGGTTCTAGAAACCACATCTTCAAAAGGAAAATCCACTTTATACTATACACATAACTCGTACACATGTTTGATTGTTACGAACCTGTCCTGGAGCCCATTTCGCCACAACTAACTACTGAAAAGTATAATCTAGTTGCGTTGAAAGAGAGAGAAGCATACCATTTTCCAAGCCAAGTCTTTTGGTCCCAACGATTCGAATAGAATGGGAGCATAGGAAATGGTGCACATACTGCCACATATAAAGAAAATCGTCAAAATACATACAAACATCTAAATCTTAATGTACTCAGCTTTCACAAACCGGTGTTAGCCAACAAATCTTACCTAAGAGTTATTCAACCCGAGATTAAAGTGAGTTCGATAATGAAATGGTGCTTTTGAAAAATAGGTTGTTCAAGGTCCTGCCAAAGAAAATCCCTGTGAATATTATAACACTCTCAAATGTGTATACGGTTGCTAGAACAAACTCTTTAATCATTTATAACTATGTGAACAATCAAAATCAAAGAGTGTCAAATGAGACTGGGAACAATAGCAAATTAGCAACCACTAAACATCAGTGTATTTGGACTTGTAAGCATCAATTTGTTCATGCTCAACATCTACAAACAACATAGCCTATTAAGAAAATAACATTAAAAAACTATCTTTCCAAGTAACATAAAAGTCTTGCCAAAAAGGTAACTCAGTGTCAATTTATTGCGCTACCCTGAACATATTTCTAAAACTTCAATTTTGTATTAGAAATAATTTATATTGGAGGAAACTCTACCACAGTGACTACACCAACAAAAGGGATGTATGGTGTTGCTGACAAAATGACACGCCTAGTCGGCGGGAGCTAGCAAAATCACACGTGCGAACAAATAATAAATTTAGAATAAATGGGCTTATGAAAATTGTTAGGATTGATAAAAGTGACGATCTTATTGAGATAAATGTCTTGTAATAAATAATGAAATATTATTGTGTAATAAGTTAGGTAGATGGTAAATAGTCAAAGACTAAAAGTCAAATAGGCTAAATTGTAAATGTCTAGAAGACAAGGGCTCCATGGTCATTCATTGTAAAAGGGTATAAATACCCCTCCACCACCTCATTTGGGAGGTGTGTCTTCTAGGGGTGTCTAGGTGTTTCTTAATCTCATTCTAATCTTTTCTCTAGTCCTCCTCCTCCCTCTTTCTCTCTCTACTTTCTCTCTCTAGACTAAACACTTTATTGCTTATTGATCCTATATTCAAGACCTAACAAGTGGTATCAGAGCTGCAGGAGCGATTTAGTATTGTTTAGGAGTGCTTGTTCGGACTGCTTATTCGTTTAGTTTATTGCGTAAGCTTATTTTTAAGCTTTTTCGGTTTTATTTGAGCTTATTTTGTGCTTATTGCTAATTTCGGGTGTGTTTTATGCAACCGAGATTGATTGCTTACGGTTTTATCGTAAGAATCTTAGCAAGATTAGTACCAAATTTGCTTATTTGTGCTTATTTTTGATATTCAACAGCTTTTTAATTTCAAATTCAGTAAAATTTGTTACATCTGGTCAAACTCGGTAGTCAACTGGTCAAACTCGGTAGTCAAAGTTTGTTACACCTAGTCAAAGTTTTTTAGAACTAGTCAAACTAGGTAGTCAATTGGTCAAACTCGGTAGTCAACTGGTCAAATTCAGTAAAGTTTGTTACACCTAGTCAAAGTTTGTTAGAACTGGTCAAACTCGATAGTCGAAGTTTGTTACACATGGTCAAAGTTTGTTAGAACTGGTCAAACTCAGTAGTCAACTGGTCAAACTCGGTAGTCAACTGGTCAAACTCGGTAGTCAAAGTTTGTTACACCTAGTCAAAGTTTGTTAGAACTGGTCAAACTCGGTAGTCAACTGGTCAAACTCGGTAGTCAACTGGTCAAATTCAGTAAAGTTTGTTTCAACTGGTCAAAGTTTGTTACACTTGGTCAAAGTTTGTTTCATTTGGTCAAAATTTGTTACATCTGGTCAAAGTTTGTTGCATCTTGTTAAAGTTTTTTACATCTGGTCAAAGTTTGTTTCATCAAATGACATTAACAAATAGAAATCTTCTTCGTCAACAAGATTTAAAACTCCATTTGAAACACCGAGTTTCAAAAATCAATGGAATATCAAGAGGAATTTTAAATCTCCGTTGATTCCACGAGAGCTGTTTTCAAATGAAACACCGGTTTCAAGCCCTCGTTGGAACTCAACATCTTTACATCGACTTGACACAACTTTTAATTGGTTTTCAAAATTTGGTAAACCCGTTAGCACCGTGCTTAAATGGGTTCCAAAATTTGTTGTCTAAATTCGATGTCAATGGTTTGTAATCATATATCAGATTGCAACCCGTGCTTTAAATAAAAGGAAAATGTACGTTTCAGTGCATTTATCCTTAACAACGAAAAGAGAATCTTTCCTCGGTCTTGAGATATTAAAATAAAAACATTCCAAAGTTTTGTAGCTAATGTCAATGGTTTGTAGTCAAATGTCAGATTGCAACTTGACGGGTCTTCAAATTACAAGGAAGTGCTTCGTTTAGTGCGTTTACCTTAAAGAAGAGAATCTTCTGTTTTGGACAAACATTTATTCATCTTTTTTTTAAAAAGATTTTCAAAATGTGTCAAAGTTTTGCTCACCAAAATGGGTTGTATTCAAATTTTCAAGATTGCCAACCGTGCCTTGTAAATAAAAGGAAATATGTACGTTTCACGTGCATTTATCCTTAAAACGAAGAGAAATCTTTTCGGTCTTGAGCTATTCAATAAAACATCAAAAAAATGTTTTGTAGCTCAAAGTCAATGGTTTATAATCAAATTTTAGATTGCAACCCGGTCTTCAAATAAAAGGGAAGTGTACGTTTCAGTGCGCTTTACCTTAAAAAGAAGAGAAATCTTCTTGTTTTTGAGCAAAAATTATTCAACTTTTTCAAAAATCTTTCAAAAGTTTGCTCATCAAAATAGTTTGTTATTAAATTTCAGAAAACAACTCGGTTTTCAATCAAAAGAAAAGTGTACGTTTCAGTGCACTTTATCTTTAAAAAAAGAGAAATCTTCTTTGTCCCGAGCAATTTTTTATCAACATCTTTTCAAAAAAGGTGTGCTCGGGACATACGACTTCTAAGTAAATGATAGCTTAGGACTCGTTCTTCAAATAAAGGAAAGTGTACATTTTTTACATTTAACCTCACAACGGGAAGCTTACAACTTCTCGGACTTGATCTATTTCATTAAAGATATTCCATATCTTGAGCTCAAGTAAAATAATATGCAAAAGTTTGAACATAAATTTTCAAGAGTTATTCAAAAGGATTTTTCAAAATCTTTCAACTTGTGTTCAACTCTCCCTTCCTCGTTCAATCATTGGATATATTTTTGAGGGGGAGTATAAAGGAAAAAGTTTTGAACAAATGAATAATAATTGATTCAAAAGGAGTTGTTGTCAAGTGTGTTTATATCGATAAGCGTGCAAATGGTGAAGATTGTGTCCGGTTACGACCGTTTCCTGAAATTAACAGGATGAGGAGTGAGCAATCTACTGACCATACGTTTTAGATATTGACATACTTTGATGCAACTAGGTTTAAGAACGTTCAAAAAGGTTCCAAATCATAATCATGCTATATCCGTTTTCTCCCATGTGTTTCAATATTTCTTATAGCTATTTTTATTCATTGATATCAAAAATATTTCATTTGGTATGCTCAATTTTTGAGGGGAGAAATTGGATTTAAAATGTGGATCAAGAAGATAAATGCATTAAATGTGTGGAATTACAAAGTGATCTAAAGACTCAAGTGGCAAATCACTTTTCCTCCATGTTGCCAAAATAATTTTGAAATATCAATGCACATGTGTAGGGGGAGATATCGGGAGTCTTTCTAAAAAGTGAAACTTTTAAGTGTTAAATTTTTTTGATTTATATCAAACACTTTTGATTGTTTTTTTAAATGGTTTTATGGTTTCGATCTTACATTACCCTTCAACCAACTACCTCACATTTGATCAAAGAAGGATAATGGTTATTGGTAAGTTAGGTATATCCCATGATCCAACCAGACCCAGAGCGGATTACCCAGGGACATTCCATAGATAGAATATAGGTACTCTAGGTTATGATAGAGTAGAATGTGAATGGGAATAATGTTTAACTAAGGCATGAGTTATCATCGGAACAATCAAATTAAGATAATAATGTGAATCTGTTAGTTTAACATTGACAGGGGTTGAGAATGAAAAAGAAATGTATGGATAAAGAAGCCTTCCACAATCTTAAGGCAGAAGGGTCAATACATAACCTATCGAATATCACAAAGATGATATTTGGTATTGAAGAAAAAATAAAAAAAAAAAAATTACATCATGGACCCAGTGATGCAATGCACAACCCTTCCCAGCCACTCAAGTTTCTCTCAAAAGAATTCTTGTTTCATTGTCACGAAGATTAAACGCATAATCTATCGACATCTCACTCCGAGATTGTTGATATTGAAAAGGTGGCAGTCTGCTTTAGCCTCCGATCACAAAAACCAAAACGCACTTATTGAGTCTAGAGCCAAATGAGATCAAATCATAAATCTACTTAGGAAAAAAAGTACTCTTTGTCATTAAAACATCAAAGTTAACAAAAAGTACAAGAGTCGCTTATATGTCTATGTGATATTGCATGTCTTAGTGACATTGCCGGGACATTCAAGAGTGATACTTAATTAAGTATTTCAAATGAATGAAAAACGGAAATCCTACAGTGCTAACACTCTAAGTCATCGCTGAAACGTAGGTACTAATTTGAAAATGATTGTTTAATGATTCAATTAGTGTTAACTGGTAATCTAAAGTGTCTAGTTGTTATAAGGTTTATTCGGATTTGTTTCGAAAAAAGACAAACAACATTTCCTCTGTGCTTTATTCAAGTGAAGTTGTTGGATTACCAAGGTTACTTATGATGCATATATTGATAAGGGGAAATTGTTGGAATTGAAGTTAGAAATTGTTCTCATGGCTCTAGACGCACTCCACACCTGACTGACAATAATTGATATTCAGGTGCACAAAGACTTTTATGTTTATGTTTGATGGTCATCAAATGCACTCAGGGGGACGAGGAAGTGTTCTAGTGAATATTTCGATAAAGCGCAACAATTAGGGGAAGAAATGTGAAGGTATGTCGCATACAGAAAGTTGTTTTATTTGGGGGGAGCAATTGGGGGGGGGGAAGAACATCAACAACATCTCTACCTTTTAGAAACAAGAACACCGTCGTAATTCATACCTTCATTTCTCATACTCAAAGTTCAAAGATACACTTCCGCAACTCTGATAAATCAAAGAACTTCCTCAAATCGTCAAGTTGTTGATCAAGACAAAAGTTCTACATGAGGAAGATTGTAAGCTGTAAAGAAAGTATGAGTATGTTGGTTAGAAGCTTTAAAAGACAAATCAAGATGGATTCGCGGTAAAGAATGATGACATGAAAAGATCTCAAAGGCAAAGGAAAAAGAAAATGAAAAGATAAAGATCAAGATCACAAGAGCATGATTGGAACAAGACCACTATTACACAACAAGACTCAAGACAAACAAGCGTTAAAGTTCAAAGATCAAAGTCACAAGAGAGATGATCATCCTTTAGGGGGAGATTGTTACGAATAAGGAAATGATGATCATTAATGCAATCAAAGAGAGATCTCAATGATCGTCCCTTGGGGGAAGATTGTTAGGATTGATAAAAGTGACGATCTTATTGAGATAAATGTCTTGTAATAAATAATGAAATATTATTGTGTAATAGGTTAGGTAGATGGTAAATAGTCAAAGACTATAAGTCAAAGGGGCTAAATTGTAAATGTCTAGAAGACAAGGGCTCCATGGTCATTCATTGTAAAAGGGTATAAATACCCCTCCACCACCTCATTTGGGAGGTGTATCTTCTAGGGGTGTCTAGGTGTTTCTTAATCTCATTCTAATCTTTTCTCTAATCCTCCTCCTCCCTCTTTCTCTCTCTACTTTCTCTCTCTAGACTAAACACTTTATTGCTTATTGATCCTATATTCAAGACCTAACAAAAAATATGTCGCTCAAAATAAGTATTTAAAGAACGAAAATATGCTAAAACAAACTACAACCTATTTTTTAATTAAAACTACAAAGAAAAGAAAACAACGTTCATCGCCAATTATAAGTTATGTTTAGGCTAGACATATGGTTATTGCATTCCAAAAGATATGATGAAGTTGTTTGATATTTTATGTATAAGTGCTCCTAAATAATGACACAATATTATGAGATGGTTAAGTAATATTTTACATCGTTTTTTGAGCTATTTCACACTCGCTGCATAAATCTGCCTTTCTATGTACAGCTCTTGTTGTTTTCTTTAAATTTCATCTCTTTTGTTCTTTGGTGCATTGATGTTGCTGAATACTTTCCTATATATATGAAAATAGCTGGTGAATCCAACCCAACCTAGGTTTTACCCAACCAATTTGACTCGGGTTTAAAACGAACATGTTTTATCTTTGGACAGACCCTTTTAATGGGATGTTTGGACAGCAAATAAGTGTGGAAAAAAAAGGTTTAAAATTATGTTTGGGGCTGTTTAGACAGCAAGTAAGCACAAAAAAAGGATTAAGGGGCCAAATTTAGTAAGCACAAAAAAGCAAAGTCAATTTGATACTAACCTTGATTGGCAGCTTTACAAACCAAGGAGCGAGGCAAAACCTTCTGGTTAATCAGAAATAATCTTGCTGGAAGACTTAGACCAGATGCTACAACCAAACATAAATAAATTTGTGTCTAAGCAATATGAATTGTTAGTTTAATACTTTAATTATCCAATAGTCCTTTCGACCGAATGAAGGGAATATGTAATAGAGGAAAAACAACGGTTTCTGATTTCCAGAAACATTTAAATTGGAGGGGAACCCTCAACCCGTGCTCCCCTTTTTATGTGGGTAATATTAGTATTGAAATTTGTATGTAGGTAGCTGAACAACTAAACATTTTTTAATCACCCACTAAAACATTTGATGTAAAAACAAAAAGATATAGTACCTTTTTATAGGTATCTTCAATACCATGATTGATAGCCTAAGAAGCGATTATTGTGATGATCAAATAAAGAATGAGGTTAACTAATAATAAGGAGAATGTTGCAAAATTCCTAGCTCCAGAAGCCATGGCTTTTGTCGGATTTAATAGTTTTGATCATCTTGATGCAGGTGATGAAAATATATATAAGGGTGATTGATAATTAATGTTCAAAGGATGATATTTTAAAATAGTTTAATACTCGGCGTAGATTAAATCCAAAGAAACGTCTCAAGCTCTTTCTTCTTGATGTCTGGTGAGGAAAAGCATCCCCTTGCCTTTCAATATCCAGAGCTAATTACACTTTACACCTTTCTGTGGTTTCCGATCAAGTTTTTTTTTTCATTTTCTTAAAAGAGCTTGGTTTTAGGTTGTAGAAATTTTGTAAAAGCTTATTTACTTGGTTATTGATTCTCGAGTTTAGGTCACCATTAGCTTTATCGGAAGGCAAGTACAATAACCCTCGCACATGTTAAGTTCTCGATCTGGTATTTGGAAAAGACATAAAACTCATGTGTTGAGTCATTCAAGCATTGACATGTGCAACTTATGGCCGATTTCCACCCCCATAAGAATCCTCCTATTTAATGTTTGAACTTTGGGGACACTTTTGTGACAGAAACTTCTTTTCAATATATATATAGCTAATCAACTAAACATGCACTGTGTTATCAATCTTAGTTTCTCTTGAATCAGCTTATGAATTTTATAAGCTCATAAGTTCAATTAATAAACCCATAAACCCACTATTTTTGATCAAACAAAGTGAGGAACCTTTGTTTGGAGTAATTATCCGGTCAATGCAAATGTAGAGTATAAAAAGATCCTAACCTTTAAGATTGGACAAACGAAGGAAGATGGTATGATTGTTTGATCATCTATATCCATGCATTCATCCCAATATACACATCTTCTTTACTGTGTGCACATGAACACCTTGATGCATCAGTCAATGTTGCTCCCATTTGCTTTTAATACGTAATTACCGTCTTCACAAATTCCTGCAACCATTTACAAAGTAATTCAGCATTAGATGGCTTAAAAATATTTCATTTTGAAAAACAGATATTATAGTGTCTAGTGTCTACCTTATAAGCAGCCCGGTCATAAAACCCTTCAATTAAGCCTAAGAGGAGCCCGATCCCGCTCCCTTCTGGGAATCATTTACTAATTTATTGGCACCCCATCCACCTTCATTCCCAGTGATCACCTTTTTACCCTAAATAATCGGACCCCAAACCCTTTTGTTGGAGTTTTTTCTGGTTTATTTGAAATCCCAATAGATCTGGGTTCTGTTCTTTGGTACTCCACCAGATTCTTGTTTTGACCCCTATGAACCTAAAAGAAAACAAATTTTGCAGTAATTTATTCAATAGGCAATCCTAACACCCCTATTATTGCTTTATACATTACAACCTGCTTTAGAATTGTCAGGTTCCAAATAGTTTTATGTAAAAACCAAAAATACAAAACATCTATAATCACATACATAAGGCATGTTTTCGGGGTTCATTCGGTTTCAGTTTCTTTCTGCACAGGGCCACAGCCCGAGTCAAAATATATACATATAGAGCAAATAATGCGATGGAAGGCAAGAGTGTTTACCAACTTAGCTACAACTCAGTTGGTTGGTGTTATCTAAGGGGTTTTTTCTTATAATCTTTTAAACAATTATGTCATATCGAAGCCCATCGTGCGTGAAGATAACTCAACCACTCTTTCACTATGACTTGTGCAGGCCATTATTCAAAAATTAATGGATTCACGAAAACTATTTTGCTTTAAAAAAAGTGCTCATACATAATTAAGAAATCCAAAAGCAAGAGCAATAATATCATAGAGATATCAAATTAGCTTTACCGATTTCTTATTCAAATTAATCTCGCTAGATAAATAAAAGCAAGAAAGTACCTAATGATTTGGCGACACGGCAGAAGGTTTTCTCAATTCCATGACGATCTTTCCATTGGTATCCCTTCGATAAGGTGCCACTGAAAACAGAAACGCGAACCTGAACTGCTTTCCTTGATGATCGAGAAAGCTGATAAAAGGGATTTTTGTCAAGGGAAGACTAAAGGTAACAAAGATAAGGGAACATTATTTTTAAAGTGGAATCGATGGACTCAACTGTTCCTTACCGCGTCAACCACTTGAACATGAGGCCAAAAATTCTTCACTGATAACTTGACTACCATCAATACGGCTAATAGGCTGCAAATAGAATATTGAATGAGAGTTGATCTAAGTTCTAGTATGGAACCTACGACTCCTAACTTAATAAATTCAATGTCTTGCTTTACTTTCAATAGCATTAACATGATTGCTAAAACAAATATAGAGTTCACATTGCATAAAAGTGTTATTATAATTGGCAAAGCTCTCATAAAATGTATTTTTTTTTAGGTCATGTAATAATCGGAATAGTGTATATTGCCTTAAACGGCATTCGATCATAGAGCTCTTAATAACCAAAATTAAACAAGTTTCAATACTAAAATACTCATAGCTTAGATACAATTTATAGAAAAATAATAAAATATTTGAGGGAGATCAGAGGTTGGTTAAGGTTTATTAGTCACGATTAATCTGAAACACTGACCAAATTGTAGCTCATCATATCTCCAAAATTTATAAAAATAATCTAATGACATAATAAAATAGATTCATATAAGAACCAAACTAAGATTGAAAAATATTAAGAAAAAAAGAGCTGAGTTAACTGACACTGTTCGTTGAAGGGCTTGGCTTGTGCTGGTATAGTGGTATTAATAAAGGAAGAACCTCAAGTACAAAGCGGCAAAATCAAAATCAATATAAAACATACCCATTAATAAAAAATCAACACCATTTTTTTCTCATCGTTTCCCTATGACCGAGCCGATAATTTTCCTATAACAAAAGAGCAACACATAAATTCCAATCAATCAATAAACATCGAAATTAAAAACCCCTCATAAAAACCAAAACCCCTAATCTTTTTTATATAAATCTAAAATTGGATACACATAAATTAGTTCAAGAACACGCACCTGATGATTTTTTGAATGCCATAGGATTGCATGATCCTATCTGACAACACAAATTAAACAAAACCCATATCATCATTTTTTGAAGAATCAAAACGAAAACATAACATGAAAACAAATTTAAAAACTCACCGTGATTTGATGTTTTCTAATAAGCAAGATCAACCCGAAATCTAATCAAGATCGAAGAACCATTTGAAATTAGACACCGAACAAAGAGAGGTTGATCATTGATGTTTGTATTGTGTATGAAACTGGAATGAAGGGAGGGGGTGATTAAGATGAGTAAGAGATACGTGTTTAGAAAAGGAATTTGTTTGAAGGCACGTGTATATGGAAGTGGGAGAGAGATAAAGTGGGAAAGAGACGAAGGGGGTGATTAATAAAGATGAAGCTGGGTCGGGTGATATAATAAATGTCCGGGTCAGCCAGCGGGTTGCAGCATTTAATTTTACCCGAGCAATCCTGCCTTTTGTATTGTTTTATAATTAATAGGTAAAGGACTAAAATAGACACATTTTTATAATATTACATTTTTAAAATTTTTCTATTTATAAATGAATTTGTAAGCCTCGTACAGTCATAGATAGCAATACAAATTGCTGTCTTTGTATTCTTTTTTTTCTTTATTTGGATTTGTCTTAAAAGTCGTGCTCCAACAAAAGAATCAGACTAGATAGTATGATTGTAAATGAATTGACCGTTCAGTGAACATTTCATGAATCATTCGATAAAAGTCTGTTCATGTTCGTTTATTTATTAAATGAACGAACATGAACAGAATTTTACATTCGTTCAGTTAAATGAACGAACATGAACAAAAGTCATGTTCGTTCATTTATGTTCGTGAACGTTCGACTATGTGTTCGTAAACGTTCATTTATTTTTTTTCTTTTCATATATCGTATTTGATGAGGTGTCATTTTATATATTTTTCGGGGTTATTTAACCCTCGAATTTATGCAAATATGCCCAAAATACGTGCTTAATCGTTTCTTTTGGTGATTTTAGCATTTGAAAGGCATTTGGAGGAAATACACTGTTAGATATTAGAAAAAGACTCAGTCACCCCATGTATTTTATTGTTTATTATAGCTCGTAATTTAATAGTTAATCGTATGATTTTCAGTTTTGAACCGGGTACTAATACCATGTATTTTGTAAGAACTATAAATACCTCTTCCAACTTTGGAAGAGGTAGCTAGTCATTATTCATTTTCTATTTTACACACATGTTTCTCTTACTAGAAAAACCTCTCATATGTTTCTCTCTCTAGAATCTAGCCAAATCCAAGAATCATCACCGGGGCTGTGAAAAATGATATCCTACATACACACTCTTTGAACTCAATTTGGGAAGAAACTGGACAAGATTACAACTCTACTAGAAGACATTCAAGATTTGGCATACAGTTCGTGGAGACGGCGTTACAAATCCTTGTGACGGCCTCAAAATCATATAGAGACGGCGTCAAATATTTTGGCGAAGGCGTCTGATTAGCCGACTTAAAGAAGCTCGAAGAAGATTCTACGGGTTGACGGTGTCGCAATTAACAAGTGACGTCGTTGCGACTATTTTCCTATATATACAAACCCTAGTATTTGTGTTTTAAAGGAGGAAGATTTGGAGGAACGATTTTATACTTCATAGCAGCTGTTCTTAGGCGATTTTTAGGGTTTTTGGCCCTATTGTACTCATCATTACTCCATGATTTATTGAAGTGAAGATCTTTTATCCCTTTAATATTTCAATATGTCTATGTATTGTTTGATTAATTATTCTTCGCTTTCAATAAACATGTTTGGCTAAATATAATTTGTGTTTACTTGTGATCGCATGAAACCTAGTTGTTTATCTTGAATTATTGCTTCTTGTTAATGATATGCACGTTAGGATTTAGAAAACTAGCAATAAAATATTACATTAGCTAGACGGCTAGAAAAACGTGGCTAGGTTAAATGATGCTCACGCAATAGTCTTCATACTTCCTTGTCATTTGGGTTGATTCCGAGTTAAGTGTTTAATTTATTAAATACTTACATATTCCATTACGAGGGTGATGGGTAATAAAAAAAGAGACGACAACTAGGGAGTAGTGCATGATTAGGTAAGCACATTTGTTTAACCAATAAGAGTTTTCCTCAACTTTACTTTCTTGCAATTAGAATAGAATTATAAGTAGTATAATTAGTTTAAAACAAACCCTCTTCGAAACCTGAGATTTTACTTGCTTTCATAAATATAAAAATACAAAAATAATCTTCTTTCAACCTCTAGACCTTAAGTAACCATACGATTCGAGCCTACCCAAACTATTCCCCTAGAGAACGATAATATCCCCCGAGTCTTGCCTATACTACACTACAACAGTTAGTTACCCTGCCTAGGAGGGTTGTAAAACTTCAGTTTGGAATCACCCGCACATCAAGTTTTTGGCGCCGCTGCCGGCAAATAGTATAGGTTTCGGTTTCTATCTAGCTTAGGTCTATTCACTAGATTCCTATCGAGTGAGATTTTTATTTTCTCTTTATTAGCTTTCTTTTAGTCTATATTTTTCTTTGTGTTATTTTCATTTAACTATTCCATTCTCCATTATGGAAAATGTGAATCCATTTGTACCCGTCCCACCAAATGGACTCCACGCTAGGATTACCCAAGAGCTCAATGAGCTCCATCTCAGGCATGATTGATTCTCGTTTAGAAAAAATCGACCACACACAAGTAACAATACCATCACCTATCCTTATTTAGCAATTACTTAATGATTTTATGGAGCTACCTAACGTGCTTGAAATGGATGTCTTAGAATCCGATAATGAATCTATAGATACACCCCTTGTTTCTCCCTTTTTGGATTCGGATGATGAGTTGGATGATGGTGAAGTACTTAATGAATTAGATGAGTATGGGAATGCGAGAAATTTTTACCTATCATTGATAGAGATGACTTAGCATTCCCATGTATGATTGGTTTTAGGAAGTTTGTTGCCAATTTTGATCCCTTTTTGCCAATGAACACTATAATATTAAATGTATGATTGGTTTTACACGTATGATTGGTTTTACACGTAAAATAAGTCCCTCATCATCGGTTGTTAGAGAGATAGAGAGAGGCTCCCATAGTCTAAATCTTTTATGACCATGTCAATCTCGCCACAAGGCACACTATCGATCAATCGGTCGGTGGTAAGCTACGTGAAAAAAACATCGAGAAATCTTGGACACTTATAGAGGACCTCGCCCTCTATGACAATGAAAGTTGGAATGACCCAAGAGATCTCGCAAAACCGGTCAAGGCAATATCATTGACTCAAGATGTGCCAAAAACATCCGACCTTCGTCTCATTGAGCTAGAAAATCAAGTCCAACATTTGATGGAAGCTCACCTTGCTCCTAAACCATCCGTTTGAGTATACAAAATCGCTTCTTTATGTGAAATTTGTAGTGGTCCCCACGACACTAATTATTGCATGGAAAATCCCGAGCAAGCTTTTGTTGATTATGCATCCTCGCATACCGATGAAGTAGGAGGAAAGTGGTTCACTTTTAAACCCAAGCAAAATAATCTTGGTGAAACCTATAATTCGTCATGGAAAAGTCACCCAAACCTTAGGTGAAGGCAACCTCAAAATTCTCAAAATAATTTTTTAAACCCACTAATCGTTTTAAACCAACGGTTCGTTCATGAACGCCCTTCAACACTACATCAATTCCAAAGTTTTAATAATTTAATAATCTCGAAGGATTGGTGTCTCCCCTTTTTATGGATCTCCAGAGCTAGAGTGTTAAGTTTGAAGAAATTTCAAACAACACAAGTAAGTATGACTAATAAAATTAACTTCTTAAGGCCATCAATGGACCACCGTATGACCGCGATCATCTTAAGTGATTCGTTTAAAGAACCGAAATAAATGTAAACCCTACCTCTTCACAGGTTCTCGCTCTGCTCCTATTCTTTACAATGAAAGATCCTTAAAAGCCTCCCCTTACCCACTCCTCAATTCGGTCATATGCTCTTAAAATGATATTTCCCAAAACCAACCAAAATGATTTTCAAAAAAGGACCAACTATAAGATAAAAACCACTAACGGTCAACGAAAATTGGAACCCAAACCCCATACAAGAACAGAATAAAATTTAGAAGTCGAAAATTTAGGAATTTGCATTTACACTTATCCGGTTCTTGAAGTTCTAGCTCATGCTCCAATATACAATGCAATTTTAGGCAAATATGTAAAAGAGTTATAGTTAGGTAAAAATGGGTCCGCGTTCATTAAGGCGAAATGCCTAAGAAAATGAAGGATCCTAGATTATTCACCTTGCCATGTAGACTAGGAGACTCCAATCCTTTTGATGCCTTAGCCGATTTAGGGCCTTGTATGAATTTAATCCCATTATATCTCTTCAAAAAGCTTAAAATTAGATTATTAAAAGAGATCGATCATGTTTTTGGACTAGCGGATGGAACTAAGTCGTATCCCGTAGGTATAGTAAAGTCTTCCGCTAGATAGTTCCATAGGAAGTTAAAACTCTTTGAGGATTCTATGTCACCTTCGATCATGGAAAAGACCCTACGACCCCTTTACTCGTAGGAAGAGGATTTTTAGCAAGCGCTAGCGCCGTAATAGATTATAAGAAAGCCAAGATAGAGATAGGAGAAGGAAGTACCATGTCAATATTTGGAGTTAAAAAAATCAACCTAGGTGATGAAGATGTACCTTATTGTACCACCATAGGAAAACGAGAATCTTATGAACCACGACCTAGTATGGATGGTATTGGTGCCCGACCCCCATACTATGCCAAAAAAGACTTCATGGATTAAATTTGCAAGTGAATGGGACAATTGGTAGAAATACAAACTCAACCCTTTTAAGCGATGTCTTAGTGTTTAGAAAAGAGGTAGAATTCTTAGGAGCTGATACCTATATAATCTATAAAGGGAATATGTAGGAGTCAGAGGAATTGATTCGTAAAAATAATAGATTGGAATAAGCGACCAAAGAAGAGATGGGGTCCTGCCAAATTAAGATTGAAATTGATTTGATCCGATGGAAGGAGAAATTAGAAATTTAATAAAACCTCTTCATTTAATTCACCACAAATAAGAAAATTATCCGAGAAGGAGATCTTTATGTGTTTGTTGGAAGTTTCACGTATGTTACGGATTTTGTAGTATTAAAAGACATATGGGAATTTATTGTAAGAGATATGTTAAAAGTTGTAATGGGAAGGCCCTTTAGAACTGTCACTTAATTAGAATATGATTGTGTTAAGGGTTTGATTTCACTTACTAGAATCTTTGACACATCTTTCGGATGCCTCGCATGATACCTAGGCTTAATAACTTTTCGTGGAGTAAGGTCCCACCTATATTAGTACTTAGCCAACGAGATTTGATGAGCAAACTTAAGTATTCCCACTATAAGAATAAGTTGATGTACAAGAATTGCCAAAATCTAGGTCCCGAATACCAAATTGATGAGGATATGAAAGAATGGCTCACCCATGGACATATGAGCGTTGAAGGAGTCACGTAAGGAGTATGACTCTGAGTTTAGCTAGAAGACTCGTTAATAAAAAAAAGCGCTTATTGGGAAGCAACCCAATCTTTTTATTTCTTGGATTTTAGGAGTGTCATGTGTTTTTATTCTTCATTATTTATTTTTATATAGATTGTTATATGATCATGCTTTGTTTTAGATTGAACTTTGTCTTAATTATAATCAAATGTATTTTTCATAAAATAAGTGTAGGGAGAAATCCGGTTTTTAAAAACCATTTTCAAACATGTAAAATAAATAATTTTAGATTAATTCGTATTTTATGTTTTGAGTCATATGTTTGTACTAACCATTTTTGTGGCCTGTGTAGAAATTTTTTACAGGAAATAACTAATAGGATATTTGTGCAAAAAAATTTTCAAGAAAACGAAACAAAAAGTTTTACAGGCTCTAGAGACGGTGTCAGGATTTTTCCTGACGGCGTCATCTGCCTGCAGTCACAAAAAAATTATGTTTTTTGAATTTTTGGAAATTTATTTTTGTGTAATTTCTAGAATTTTTAATTTTCCTAACTTTTGCAGAAAGCCACGATTACATTAGTACATACAATCTATCTTTATTGTTTTCTTAGGATTTTAATTCACAATTAAAAGGGTTGCATATCGTTTCCCGTAGAATTTTACGCTTGGTATAGTTGCTTTTGTCTTTGATTTGCATGTTATATTTGATAAGGAGAGCCCAGAAGTTCTTAGGATTTTTGCTTGGACGATTCTCGGATGACGATTTAGCCGGTTTATCTTGTTTCTTCTCCATTATTGAACAAAACCAGGGGAGTATTAGTTTTTCTCGATTTTCTTAATTTCTCTTTATTCCTTTTTTGGGTACTCATAGAACATTGGGGACATTGGGGACAATGTTCAAAATAAGTGTATGGGAAATAAAAGCCTTAGAAACTATTCCTTCAATTGCATTTGCTTTGTTCTTAAAAAGATGAGTAGTATACTAAAATATAGCGTAGACGGTAATTTTAACCCAAATTTAAATTTTTTATGGCATAAACCGATGAAAACTTTGTATTAATAGCGTCTCATTGGATAGGAGTTCTATGACTAGCACAAAAACCCTACCACTCAAAATTTACACCCCAAAAATGTGAGGTTCGCTCCTAGATCTTTAGAAATTAAAGCATCCATTTTGATGCTTTTTAATGATTTTAACCTTTAGCTTGCTCGAGTTAAGAAATTAAGCAATCACATGTGTCTCATTCATGATTTGATTGAGCATATGTGGTTTTGTCGCTTTTTATGGAGCATTGGTATTGGTTAAGATTATGAGAGTGTACCGGTAGTATTATAAATTCTAGAACTTGCTTTAGCGATTCATCTCGAGACTGCTAGTGAGATCGCATATGTGTGATTAGGATTTGCTATATGATAAGAGGCATTAGGATAACTACCCCCACACCCTTGCTACGCACTCATTTTTAGTGTGAGATACCCCTAGTACACCCCTCTGAGCCTATCATTTTCACGGTTCTTGTAATTTTCTGTTGGATTCCGGAATATTAATGAAGAGCACTGTTTACACCCCACCAAAATAATACACCCAAATTACCTTAGCCTTCTTTGTATGTACTCATTTTTAGTACATTATTGTTATCACATTTGTAAAACCCTAGTTAATTATTTACTTGAGTACATGGTTGCTAAATCGAGTCATTATTAGTGTATACAGTTTTGGGACGATTGGGATTCATGGTAGTTTTTTTATTATACAGAGAAATAGGGAAGAAAAGTTAAGTCATTACCCCCGTATCTGTATAATATTCTCCATGTTATCTTGATCCTTCTCAATTTGGTTCATTCGTTAGTTTATGATTTTGAGTATTAAAAACACAAGTGTAGGGGTGCAATTATAAACTCCCAAGTCATGTATTATTTATATTTCAGCAGATGGCAGGGCAAAAGTGTATAAAAAAAAATAAAAAAAATAAAAAAAAATAAAAAAAAAACAAAAAAAACAAAAAAAAGAAAAAATATATGTTAGATACGGGATGCCATCTTGCTATTGTTTATGTTCAAGAAAAGGTTGAGAAAAGAAAAGAAAGAGTTTGATGTAGAGTTTGTACACAATTGTCCTAGTTTTGTCGAGTATTGGCTTAGCAACGCCTTTTACATGTATTCTTGTATATAACTAACTTGCCACCACTTAAAAATTCCCCAAATATCCCCAACCATGTTTCCTTTACCCTACACCCAAACATTACAACCCTTTAAAGACCTCCTAGATAGTAATTTCTAGGTGCTTACGCCAAAGCGGTGGAGGTTTTTGATCCTTTATCAAGCTTATGGTAATTTATATACTATGACAAGTAGTGAGTGTTATTTTACCGTTTCCATTTATTGTTATAATTCATTATACACCCGATAGAATGAGAGAATCCGGACATTTATATGAGGTGCTAGTATATAATTTACGTGCTTTTAATTACGAGGTCTAATCGGTTGTGCCATGAACTATATTCATTGAGTAGGTTAAATGCCCCCGATATTGCTATTTATTAGGTAGAAAAGCCCATTTGCTTGAGGACAAGCAAATCCCAAGTGTAGGGGTATTTGATGAGGTGTCATTTAATACATTTTTATGGACATTTAACCCTCAAATTTATGAAAATATGCCCAAAATGCGTGCTTAATCGTTTCTTTTTGTGAATTTAGCATTTGGAAGGCATTTGGAGGAAATACACACTCTTTGGACTCAACTTGGGAAGAAACGGGACAAGATTGCAACTCTACTAGAAGACACTCAAGATTTGGCATACAGTTCGTAAATATGGTGTAACAAATCCTTGTGACGGCGTCAAAATCCTAAGGAAACGGCGTCAGAGATTTTAGCGACGACATATGATTAGCCGACTTAAAGAAGCCCGAAGAAGATTCTACGGGTTGATGGTCGCAAATAACAAGCGACGCCGTCGCGACTATTTTCCTATATATACAACCCTAATTTTTTTGTTTTAAAAGAGGAAAACTTGGAAGAACAATTTATACTTCATAGCAGTTGTTCTTAGGCGAATTTTAAGGTTTATAACCCTATTGTACTCATCATTACTCCATGATTTATTAAAGTGAAGATCTTTTATCTCTTTAATCTTTCAATATGTCTATGTATTGTTTGATTAATTGTTCTTGCTTTCAATAAACATGCTTGGCTAAATATAATTTGTGTTTACTTATGATTGCATCAAACCTAGTTGTTTATCTTGAATTATTGCTTCTTGTTAATGATATGCGTGTTAGGATTTAGAAAACTAGCTATAAAATATTACATTAGCATAGACATCTAGGGAAACACGGCTAGGTTAAATGATGCTCACGCAATAGTCTTCATACTACCTTGCCATTTGGGTTGATTCTGAGGTAAGTGTTTAATTTATTAAATACTTACATATTCCATTACGAGGATGACGTGTAATAAAACAAGAGACGACAACTAGGGAGTAGTGCATGATTAGGTAAACACATTTGTTTAACCAATAAGAGTTTTTCCCAACTTTACTTTCTGGCAATTAAAATAGAATTAGGAGTAGTATAATTAGTTTAAAACAAACCCACTTCAAAACCCGATATTTTACTTGCTTTCATTAAATATGAAAATACAAAAATAGTATTCTTTCAACCTCTAGACCTTAAGTAACCATACGATTCGAGCCTACCCAAACCATTCCCCTAGAGAACAATAATAACCCCCCGAGTCTTGCCTATACTACACTACAACGGTTAGGTACACTGCTTAGGAGGGTTGTAAAACTTTGGTTTGCAATCACCCGCACATCAGTATCGTTTTATCATATACTATTAAAATTACTTTACTTAAACAAAACAACACTTATAAACCACAATATTACGTATATTTGTATAAATTTTATGTTCATTAGTCTACATTCATATATGTCCATTCGTTCATGTTTGTTTAATGCTAAATGAATGAACATAAACGAACATGAACAACCTTAGTTTCTTAATAAACGAACATGAATAAAAAATTCGTTCGTTTTAGTGATCGTGTTCGTTTATTTGTCAGGTTAAACACTGGTACAAAAACTGGTATTGGTCACTCCAAAAATGTATGACGATATACATATGGTTACACGAGTTTTTTTGGGTGTTTGTCACTAAAGATTGCGCCACTGTAGGTCACATACGGTCACGTTATGGAGTTCGTGGCTATTTCCATTGAAAAAGAGTGACCGAAACCCGAAT
>BQNB010007628.1:44655-92878 GCA_026074375.1 Tanacetum coccineum | reverse complement strand
CCAGATCCTAGCAGATTTCCTTGTGGAGAAACCAGAGGAAGTCTCAGCGGACATGTCAGAAAAGGAGACCCCGCAAGAACCATGGACGTTATTCATGGATGGCTCGTCATGTATTGATGGTTCGGGCGCGAGTCTGATACTAACAAGCCCAGAGGGGGCAGACTTCACCTACGCGCTAAGGTTCCAGTTCACTGCCTCTAACAACGAGGCAGAGTACGAGGCATTACTGGCTGGGTTGCGTATTGCGGCACAAATAGGGGTACGTAATATACGAGTAAGCGTCGACTCTAAGCTCGTAGCAAATCAAGTCCTAGGAACATATATCGCTAAGGAGGAAAATATGATCAAGTATCTGGAAAAGGTAAAATCTTTAGTGAGTGGTTTTGCTAACTTCTCAATAAGCCAGGTACGAGAAGCCACAACAAAAAAGAAGATGCACTGAGCAAAATTGCATCAACCAGTTTTGCACATTTGTCAAAACAGGTCCTAGTCGAGGTACTCCAAGAAAAGTCCATCCAAGAGCGAGAGGTGGCGGCCGTGGTCGAGGAAGAGGGCCCAACCTAGATAACACCCATAACAGAGTACCTGAAAGATGGGGTCCTCCCGGACGACAAGAAGGAGGCTAATAAACTTCGCATCAAAGCCAGACAATATGAACTGATGGACGAAATCCTGTATAGACGCTCGTTTTTACGGCCGTGGCTTAGAGAAATACATAAAGGGTCGTGCAGCATGCACGCTGGACCGCGATCCGTGGTTGCCAAAGCCATACGGTCAGGATATTATTGGGCAACCATGCACAGGGATGCACGGGATATGATACTCAAGTGCAAAGATTGCCAAGTGCATAGGCCCGTGCCAAGAAACCCTCAGCAGCCGCTGACTCCAATCACGTCCCCATGGCTATTTTACAAATAGGGAATCGACATAGCGGGCCCCTTTCTGGAAGGACCTGGGAAGGTCAAATTCTTGATAGTCGCCATGGATTACTTTACAAAATGGATAGAAGCAAAGGCGGTGGTAACCATCAGTGGTGGTCAAGTAAAAAAGTTTGTCTGGGACAATATAGTGTGTCGCTTTGGGCTTTCGGGAGAGATAGTTTCGGACAACGGTAAGCAATTCAGCGACAACCCGTTCAAAGATTGGTGCGAGAAGTTAAATATCACACAGCGCTTCGCCTCGGTGAAGCATCCGCAGTCCAATGGGCTTGTGGAAAGAGCGAATAGAAGCCTAGGAGAAGGAATCAAAGCTCGCCTGGGCGAAGGAAACAAAAATTGGATAGAGGAAATCCCTCATGTCCTTTGGGCTCACCGTACAATGATCAAGTCAAGCAATGGGGACACTCCCTTCTCTTTGACTTACGGCACGGAAGCCGTCATACCC
The DNA here is from genome assembly GCA_026074375.1 of Tanacetum coccineum. Lineage (NCBI taxonomy): Eukaryota > Viridiplantae > Streptophyta > Magnoliopsida > Asterales > Asteraceae > Tanacetum > Tanacetum coccineum. The sequence continues at coordinate 91,495 of BQNB010007628.1, read as the reverse complement.
GCGGAAATCGGAATGCCAACATACAGAACCGCGGCAGTGGATATAGTGCGTAATGATGATGAAATCAGGCTAAATTTGGACCTGTTGGAAGAAAGACGTGAACGAGCAGCAATCCGTGAAGCTAAAGCGAAGTCAAAAATGATGAGGTATTACAATGCCAGGGTTATGACAGGTTTTAGAGTCTTCTGAGTCAACTAGAGATTCATGGTGCAGGCGTCTTCACTGAAGATGCAAATCAAAAGTTTCTTAGGTCTCTACCTTCTACCTGGTCTCAAGTTTCCTTAATCATGAGGACCAAGCCAAGAGTGGACAGTCTCAGTTTTGATGATCTGTATAATAATCTTAGAGTCTTTGAGTCTGATGTTAAAGGCTTTACTGCATCATCCTCTAACAACCAGAATGTGGCATTTGTTTTTGAGAACACTAGCAGTACTAATGAAGTTAGTACTGCTTATGGTGCTACTAGCTCTTCTGGCCATAACCCTCAAAAGGAAGGCTCTACCAATAATAGCACTATTTTGTACTCCTTTTTCGCTAATCAATCTAGTGGTCCACAAGTGGATCATAAGGATTTGGAACAGCTTGATGAGTTCGATTTAGAAGAAATAGATTTGAAATGGCAAGTGGCCATGATTTCCATGAGACTGAAGAAGTTCTACAAAAAGACAGGTAGAAAGCTGCAATTTGATGCCAAGGAACCAGTTGGTTTTGACAAAACCAAAGTCGAGTGCTACAATTGTCATAAGACAGGGCATTTCGCTAGAGAGTGCAGATTCAAGGGGAATCAAGATAGTAAGAGGGGAGATGCTTGGAACATTGGGAATAAAGCTAAAGATAATGGAAGAAGACCTGGAAAGAAAGAGGAACCCAAAGCGTTGGTAACTCTTGATGGAGATGGTGTGGATTGGACCAGTCACTCAGACGATGAGCAAGACAACTATGCTTTGATGGCTTACAGCAATTCAGGCTCAGACACTGAGGTACCTTCTTGTTTAAAAGAGTGTAAAGAATCTTATGCTAAACTTAAAAAATTGTATGATGAACAGAGGGAACAACTTGGTGATGCCAATATAAAAATTCAAGAATATACTCAAGCTTTAAAGAAAGTAGAAGCATAATTAGTTGCTCATCAACAAAATCAACTTTGGTATGAGGCTCACATATCATAAGAAACTATTGGCAGAAGCTCAAAAAGAAAAAGAAGAATTAAAAGCTAAAGACGAAAAATGGCACAACTCTTCTAAAAATCTTAATATTCTGCTAAATAGTCAGATGAGTGCAAGGGATAAAGCTGGGCTTGGGTTTGGAAATCAAATGAATAAAGGTGTCTTAAGTTATGAAAATGAAGTTTTTGGAAGTTTATTTACTAGTAGGTCTAGTGATATAGAAGAAAGTCCAGTAAATGATAGATATGCAGAGGGGATGCATGTTGTTCCCCATCCAATGACAGGGATCTACATCCCTTCTGGACCTGATAAAGAAATTGATGAATCACAATTTACATATGGTCCAAAGCAATCTAAACCTAGTGAATCTGATGCTAGGAGCAGTGACTTTAATTCTTGTGAATCCAATTCTAGTGATGAAACACTTGAATCTATGCCTGAACCAGTTGTCAATGAACCCCAAGTAGTATGTCAACCTAAAGTCTGGTCTGGTGCTCCTATCATAGAGGAGTATGAATCAGATAGTGATGATGAACATGTGTCTATACCCACAAAAGAACAAGAAACACCTAGTTTTGCTTTTATTAATACTGTTAAGCATGTAAAAACTCCTAGGAAAACTGTTAAAGATCAAAACACATGTAGTCAAAGTCTTAAACCTGACAAAAAGGATTGTAGTGTTTTAATGTCTAAAAAACTGGGTTTTGGATATGGGTTTACTAGAAAGTCATGTTTTGTATGTGGCAGTTTTAGTCATCTTATTAGAGATTGTGATTTTCATGAGAAAAAAATGGCCAAACAGGTTGAATTGAACAAAAATAAGGGTAAAGGTACTGGTCAAGGGGAGAATAGACCAGTGTGGAACAATGTGCAAAGATTGAATCACCAAAACAAGTTTGTTCCAAAAGCAATGCTAACTAAAACTAGCATATTTCCAGTTAATACTGCTAGACAAAATCTCTCTAGTCAAGCAACAACAACTAGTACTGCTAGGAAAGTTAATACTGCCAGACCCATTGTGAATGAAATCAGACCAAGAAATAATTTTTATAAGTCTCATTCACCTATTAGAAGGCCATTTAATAGAACAACAGCACCAAAGCTAATTTTTCAAATCAAAAAGTTAATACTGCTGAGGTCAAAGTAGTTAGTACTGTTGGGGGTATAAGGGAAACTGCTGTTAAGCCCTTAGCAGGTTGTAATTGGAGACCTAAAAGACATTACTGGAAAAAAGTCTCCAAATAAAATAGTGGATCAAGCTTTAGTAAAAATGTTAATTTTAAAGATCCACTAGGTAGACCTAAGTCAACAATGACTTGGGTCCCTAAGAGAAACTAATTTCTCTTATTTGATGTGCAGGATAATCCACAAAGAGCTTTAAAGAACAAAGGGATTTTTGATAGTGGATGTTCCAGGCACATAACTGGGAACAAGGCCTACCTTGCTAAATATCAAGACTATAATGGTGGCCCTGTTGCTTTTGGAGGTAGTAAATGTTACATAACTGGTAAAGGTAAAATAAAAACAGGAAAGTTAGATTTTGAGGATGTGTGCTTTGTGAAAGAACTACAACATTTCAATCTCTTTTATGTGTCACAGATGTGTGACAAGAAGAACAAGGTTCTCTTCACAAACACTGAATGTCTTGTGTTGTCTTCTGACTTTAAGTTGCCTGATGAAAATCAAGTATTACTTAGAATCCCTAGACAAAACAATATATACAGTTTCAACTTAAAGAACATTGTTCCTTCTGGAGGTTTAGCTTGTTTGATTGCAAAGGCCACAGTTGATGAATCTAACAAATGGCATAGGAGGTTGGGTCATGTTAACTTTAAAAACTTAAACAAACTTTTGAAGGGAAACCTTGTAAGAGGTTTACCTTCAAACATTTTTCAAAATGACCACACCTGTGTTGCTTGTCAGAAAGGAAAACAACATAAGGCCTCCTATAAGGCCAAAATAGTGAGCTCTATTAGTCAGCCCTTACAGCTTTTGCATATGGACTTATTTGGACCCACATTTGTAAGGAGCATAAACCATAAGACTTATTGCCTGGTTATCACTGATGATTTTAGCAGGTTTAGTTGGGTGTTCTTTTTAAGAACTAAGGATGAAACTAGTGGAATCCTTAAGGACTTTATAAGACAAATAGAGAACCAATTAAATCAAAAGGTTAAAAATAATAGATGTGATAATGGTAAAAAATTCAAGAACAGGGACATTATTGAATTGTGTGGGTCAAAAGGGATCAAGAGGGAATACAGTAATGCCAGAACTCCACAACAAAATGGAGTTGCTGAGAGAAAGAACAGGTGCCTTATTGAGGCTGCTACAACAATGCTAGCAGATTTATTTTTACCTAACACTTTTTGGGCTGAAGCAGTTAGTACTACTTGTTATGTCCTTAATAGGGTATTAGTGACCAAGCCTCAAAACAAGACACCTTATGAACTTATAACTGGTAAAATACCAATCATGAACTATATAAGACCTTTTGGGTGCCATGTGACCATCTTGAATACCATTGATCATCTGGGCAAGTTTGAAGGGAAGTCTGATGAAGGGTTTTTAGTTGGGTATTCCCTAAATATCAAGGCTTTTAGGGTATACAATTTAGAAACCAAGAGAGTTGAAGAAAACATGCATATAAACTTTTTAGAAAATAAACCAAATGTTGCAGGGAAAGGACCTAATTGGCTATTTGATCTTGATTATTTAACTGATTCAATGAATTATCAGCCTGTGAGATCAGAGAATCAAGCTAACAAAACTACAGGTCCAGAAGAAGCTAATCACAGTGCAGGTACACAAGATAATATTGATGCAGGAAATTCTAAAATGGAAGCTGACCCTGCTCAAGACTACTTTGTACTGCCAATATGGTCTTCTTATACTTCAACAGTCAAGAGCTCAGAAGCAAAGAATGAAGGTGAAAAGCCTACTAAGAATACTGATTTAAAGACAAATGAGAAGCTAGTAGATCAAGAGGATCAAGCCTTTTTGGATGAGCTTGAAAGGCTTAAAAGACAAGAAAAGAGGGCATAATATGCACTGAAGCTCTAGAAAGGAGGTTGGCCCTAAAAAAAGATACTAAAGGATTACTTCTCAAAGCACAGAGCTGCTAGAGCTAGCAGTACTAACACAGTTAATACTGCTAGCACACCAGTTAGTACTGCCAGTCCTTCTAGTAGACTATCCTACACTGATCTAACCAATACTGACAAAAATGATTCTCAAATACCTGCTCTTGAGGATATTTATGACAATCCTAATGATGGTATTTTTACCAATGCATCTTATGATGATGAGGATGCAGTGGCTGACTTTACAAATTTAGAAACTATTTGAATGTTAGTCCTATTCCCACATCAAAGGATTCAACTCTAATCATCCCTTCACTAACAGTACTTTGAGATCCAAAGTCAGCAATTTAAACAAGGAGCAAAGTGAACACAAGTTCTAGAGCCTATGCTTTTGTAAGTTATATTCAAAAGCAGAGAAGAAATAATCATAAAGACTTCTAGCATTGTTTATTTGCTTGTTTCTTGTCTCAAATTGAACCCAAGAAAGAATCTGACGCACTTTGGAGAGTGAATGTTGAGGTTGATGTCTATGCTAGGAGAACTGCTGCTGCACGCATTTTAAAATTTTAGAAAGTTTGGATTCTTATAGATTTGCCTTATGGGAAGAAGGCAATTAGGACAAAATGGGTTTACAGAAATAAGAAGGATGAAAGAGGTGTTGTGGTTAGAAATAAGGCAAGGTTGGTTGCCCAGGGACATAGGCAAGAGGAAGGGATAGACTATGATGAGGTTTTTGCTCCTGTGGCTAGGATTGAAGCCATTAGGATCTTTTTGGCCTTTGCTTCTTATATGGGATTCATAGTCTATCAGATGGATGTGAAGAGTGCCTTCCTTTATGGCACAATTGATGAGGAGGTATATGTGTCTCAACCTCCAGGTTTTGTAGATCCTAAGTGTCCTAAGAAGGTCTACAAAGTTGTGAAAGCTCTCTATGGTTTACACCAAGCTCCTAGAGCCTGGTATGCTACTTTATCTACTTTCTTGTTGAAGAGTAGATACAGAAGAGGAACTATTGACAAGACTCTTTTTATCAAGAAGGACAAAAATGATATCATGTTAGTACAAGTTTATGTGGATGACATTATTTTTGGTTCTACAAAGAGATCTTGGTGTGATGAATTTGAGGCATTGATGAAGAGTAGATTTCAGATGAGTTCTATGGGAGAGCTCACCTTCTTTCTTGGATTACAAGTCAAACAGAAAGAAGATGGTATTTTTATAAGTCAGGATAAGTATGTTGCAGAAATCCTAAAGAAGTTTGATTTTGCCAGTGTAAAGACTGCTAGTACACCATCAGCCAATAGACGCAGAACCTTTTGTCAAGGATGAGGAAGCTACTAATGTGATGTACACCTTTAATAGGATCCATGATTAGATCTTTACTGTACTTGACTGCTACTAGGCTTGAATTATGTTTGCAGTCTGTGCTTGTTTTCTAGGTTTCAGTAACTCCCAAAGACCTTCCATCTCAATGTGTTAAGAGAAATCTTTAGGTACCTCAAGGGCAAACGCCAAACTGGCCTTTTGTATCCTATATGTCATCATTTAACCTCGAAGCCTACTCAATAATGACTACTATGCAGGAGCAAATCTTGTATAGGAAATCCACAATAGGAGTTGTCAATTTCTTGGCAGGTACTTATTTCATAGCAATACAAGAAGCAGACAATTGTGGCTACTTCTACTACAAAGGCAGAATATGTTGCTGCTGCCAACTGTTGTAGGCAAGTTTTATGGATTCAAAATCAAATGTTAGACTATGGGTTCAATTTTATGAACACAAAGATCTACATTGATAAGTGATAGTACTATATGCATTGTCAAAGAATCCCGTATTTCATTCCAAAACAAAGCATATTGAAATTAATGCAACCACTTTCATTAGGGATCTATAGAACAAACTTATCCAGGGTGCTAAAGATTCACACTGATGACCAATGTAGCTGGATCTTTTAACCAAAGCTTTTGATTTTAGCAGATGATCAATTTCTTGATTATTAACATTGGAATGATCAATCAATAGGCTACATTAGTTAAGGGGAGGCAAGATGATTTATTGTACAGTTTGTATGGAATGTTCTGTGAGCAGAAGAATCTTGACAATGGTGATGTTTTTTCATGAGAGTTTTTGTTCGTAGAGAGGAATTGGAGAGAGCTTATGGATGGGACTAAAGAACTTTTGTTGTTGCTAGCCTTGTTCAATTTTTGTTGGACACAAGTTAGTTACCGATAAGGCTTATAGTTATACCCGACATCAAAGTTTGTACCGGCGATATCGTTGGCGAGGGGACGCGTGATGAGATGGTTGTACGAAGAGATGGCGCCGTGGTTAGGTGTGGTGTGGGTGGGGGTGTAGGAGCTCTATGTGTAGGGAGATATTTGATGTCTGTGCGGGAGAGTCTTCCGAGGGTGCTCGGGAGATAGTGTGTTCTCTCTTACTCGAATCCACCTACTCAAATATCTCTGGGCCGACTGATCGTATAAGACATCCCGCAAGTGTGTTTGGGGGTATGGGGTGTGGTCCATAACCTAAATCATCTCCTTGAATATGGGGGTCTGTGACGGCACATGCATTATTTTACGGAGCTTAGGCACGGTTCGATTTCTTTCATGATCAGCGTATAGAGTTTCGGCATCTATCTCACTATCTCTCGTGTCTTAGTCAATAGGGTATTTGTAGGCATAGGGATAATTGAGTGAGTGTATGTCTTGGCTCAGATTGGGGCTTGATGGCTCTGACTTAGTGGTGGCGCAGACGCATGGTCTCATGTGTGTGTATGCTGGACTGGCGACGGGTGCCTGGTGTGAAAGCTCATCTTGTGCATCTATTAGACGGACGGTCAGTGATGGTGATGGTCGCTAGTTTGGCCTCAGCAGCCGCGAGTTCTCGCTCGAACTCACTCGAGAGGGTGGGGTTAGGCTTCTTGCACTGTAAGTTCCTATATCTCAACTTCGTTTGTTGAACAGTTCTGGACATCTGCTAAGTCCAGAACAGTCAACACATTTGTTATATAGAAGTCATTGTTTCTAACAAGCCCTGTGACTATCTCAGAGGCATCAATAAGAAGTGATCTTCTTTTTGATGATGATGATGGGATAGATACTTTGAACAATCAGGCTATATTTGACACTATTCAGTTAATGGGGTATGAGGGAGACCTAAATACTTTAACTTTTAACAAAGCCCTCTTTTCACCTCAATGGAAATTTCTTTTTCATACCATGAATCACTGCATCAGTTCTAAAAGCACTTCTTGGGATCAAATTCCCACTAATATTGCCACAACAGTGATTTGTTTGGCAACTAATCAAAAATATAATTTTTTAAAATTAATTTTTGATGGTATGATGAGACACTTGGATGCATCTAAGAAGTTTGTCATCTATCCAAGATTTTTACAAATATTTTTGAGAAACCGGTTAAGGGATGTGCATGTCCCTATGGATCACTTTCCAGTCCCAGCTTTAACTAAAAAGGTTTTGACATTTATGGTTAAAAAGGGTAAAAACTTTTCAGGAATGTCACACCTTTATTTCACTCTATGTTGGTTCAACCAACAGAGGATGAGGGTGAAGTTTCAGAAAGACCATCTAAATCCCAACCAATACCCTCTCCTACTCACCTAAGTAAAGACCAACCTGAGTCACAACCTGACCTATATCCCAGACCTTCTTTTTCTATCCCTATTCCTGATTCCAACCCAGAGGGTTCTGGTGGGAATCATGGAGGTCAGTCATCCAGTAATAGATCCCTATCAGGGAATGAGGATGTCCTGACACTCTAAAGTGTATATGATCTTTGTATTTCTTTGTGTACATAGGTCTCAGCTCAAGCTGCAAAAATTAAAGATTTGAAGGCTTAGATCAAGTAGCTTAAGAAGAAGGCCAAACCTATTATCAACCACCACAAAGCTTGGTTTGGGGCTGCTATGTTGAAGAAATAGCAAAAGAAGAAGGATATGGAGAAAACAAAGAACGGACAGAGTGTATCCAAAGGTGCACCATGTGTGCAAACACACACTGACTAGGATGGTCTGGATACTGATTTAGAAGCTTCGTTGAATGAAGCCATGGACACTCTTGCTCAAGATGAAGGGAAGACTGATTCCAAGGTTGAGGAACCCAAAACAAGTTCCAAAACTGAGGAACTTCACTTGTCAGATGATACATTGGTTGTAGAAGACAAGGGAAGTGTTGAAAAGGGAGGAAGCACAAAAGGTTTCGATCTGCAACAAAGTACTGTCAAGCCAGATGAAGGTACCGACAAGCAAGATGAAAGTACCGATAGTTTTGTTGAAGGTACTGCTGAGATTAAAGATTAAGTTTTAGAAGAAAGTGAGATACTACCAACAGCTCAACAATGACTTCAACACCTACGCTAATATATTTGGTGATTATGAGACTATTGCACAAGTTACTTGTTCACGAATGAGTCAGAACAAGGTGAAACAGAAAGAAAAAGAGAAAAAGTAGTAGAAGCTTAAGAATGTTGAGGATATTGAGAGACCAAGGCCTACATCAACAAGATCAGTGTTAACATTGAAGCCTGATTCGTTAAAATCACACACGTATTAATAAAATATATAATATGATGTAAAATTACCAAATTACCCTTGAGGACAAAGGTAAAAAGGAAAATCTTCACAAATATATATATTATAATACGTATATTAACCGGGAAGTATAATTCCCGGGTCGTTATTCCCCAACGATTTGTGAAATTGAAACCACGTTTGATGTTCAGATAATGATTTGAATTGGAAACAAATATTGATTTGATTATCTACATCTACAATATAAAATAAGCAAATGATAACAATTAAGCACGAAAACAAATAACAGGAAATCAAACTTTAACTAAAAACGCAAAACGGGAACCCTAAACGGCAGTTAAAACCCCTAAATTTCTAAAATTAAACCTAAATTGAATTTTTCTTTTTAAATAGACTCTAATTGACTAAAAGGTAAGTTTAAAGAAAACTAGAACAAAAACGGAGTTAAAATGAGCTAAAAAACACGAAAAATAGCTGATCTTTTAACTAAAGCTTTTGATGTTAGTAGGCACAATTTCTTGATTGTTAACATTGGAATGATCAATAAATAGGCTACATTAGTTAAGGGGAGGCAAGATGCTTTGTTGTACAGTTTGTATGAAATGTTCTGTGAGTAGAAGGATATTGATGATGGTGATGTTTTTCATAGAGTTATTTGGGTTCAAGAGAGTAATTGAAGAGAGCTATAGATGGTACTAAAGAGCTCTTATTGCCAGACTTGTTCAATTTTTGGTTGAAAAAAGTTAGTACCGCTAGGCTTATAGTTAGTACCGATAGACAAAGTTTGTACTACTATCAAGCCATTAGAGAAAATACCGCCAAGGGTCTAAAGTGTAAATTGTAATGGTTTCTTTGATCTTGGGTTTGTTCGACCTCTATAAACCCATCTTAATTGCACAATTTACTCACATAATATCTCTTAATCGCTCTCTTCTAATAACCCTAATATTTTCATCACCAACAACCATCAATTCGTCAATAATGGCTACTCTTGAATCATGCCCTAAGCACAACATGATCGCTTAGTTAGAGAAGACTGATGGGAATGCTGAGTTCCATAAGATTATAGACTTTTTTACACAAAGCTCAATACAATATGCTCTCACTGTAAGTCCTGTAGTCCCTACTACATTTGTTGAACAGTTCTGGATGTCTGCTAAATCCAAAACAATCAACAATGTTAGGTATATTACTGCCATAGTTTCTGGCAAACCTGTGACTATCTTAGAGGCATCAATAAGAAGTGATCTTCTTTTTGATGATGCTGATAGGATAGATATTTTGAACAATCAGGCTATATTTGATACTATTCAGTTAATGGGGTATGAGGGAGACTTAACTATTTTAACATTTAACAAAGCCCTATTTTCACCTTAATGGAAATTTCTTTTTCATACAAGGAATCACTGCATTAGTTCTAAAAGCACTTCTTGGGATCAAATTCCCACTAATATTTCCACTGCAGTGATTTGTTTGGCAACTAATCAAAAATATAATTTTTCAAAATTAATTTTTGATGGTATGATAAGACACTTGCATGCAAAGAAAAAGTTTGTCATGTATCCAAGATTTATTTTAGTCTTTTTGGCCAACCATTTAAAGAATGTGCCTGTCCCTTTAGATCACTTCCCTATTAATGCCCTGACTAGTAAGGTTTTGACATTTATGGTTAAAAAGGGTAAAAACTTTTTAGGGAATGTCACTCCTTTATTTAACTCTATGTTGGTTCAACTAACAGAGGATGAGAGTGAAGTTTCAAAAAGACCATCTGAATCTCAACCAATACCCTCTCCTCCTCACCCAAGTGAAGACCAACATGAGTCATAGCCTGACCCATCTCTCAGACCTTCTTCTTCTATCCCTACACCTGATTCCAATCCAAACGGTTCTGGTGGGAATCATGGAGGTCATTCATCCAGTGAAAGATCCCTATCAGGGAATGAGGATGGCCTGACACTCTAAAGTGTATATGATCTTTGTGTTTCTTAGTGTAAACAGGTCACACTTAAAGCTAAAGAAATTAAAGATTTAAAGGCTCAGATCAAGCAGCGTAAAAAGAAGGCCAGACCTGTTATCACACACCACAAAGCTTGGATGAAGAGTGTTTCCATGAAGACAAGATTGGCAAGGAAGAAATCTATGAAGAAAAAGTGGATGCAGAAGGAGTTTGTATCCAAACAGGGGAGGAAAACTGCCAAATCTGAACCAACTGTACACAAGGATCAAGCTTTTGATGATCTTGATGAGCTTGATGCAATGGATTACACAGAGACTGAGGATGCTCACAATGAGGAGAGGACAAGCTTAAAGACAGAGGAACTCAAGACAAGCTCTAAAACTAAGGAGCTTAACTTGTCTAGAGATACTGTGGTGCTAGAAGAAAAGGAGAGTGTAGAAAAGGGAGTAAGTACTAAAGATCAAGTTAGTACCGTCAAGGCAGATGAAGGTACCGACAAGCCAAAAGTTAGTACTGACAAGATTGATGAAGGTACTACTGAGCCAAAAGATGAAGGTACTGATGAAGCTCCAACAACGACCTCAACACCTACTTGAATAGTTTTTGGTGATGATGAGACTATAGAACAAGTTCTTGTCAAAATGAGTCAGAACAAGTTGAAACTGAAGGAAAAATAAAAAGGAGTAGAGCTTAAGAATGTTGAGGACATTGAGAGACCAATGCCTACATAAACAAGATCAGTGTTAACATTGAAGCCTCTTCCTAAGATTGATCCAAAAGCTAAAGGAAAAGGAATGATTAAAGAAGAAGATGAATCTAATACTGAATCAGAAGATATCACTAAAGCTGAAAAGAAGTTTAAAATGCTTGCTAATGATGAAGAGATAGCCAGAAAGGTTCAAGAAGAATGGGAAGCAAAAGAGGAAAAGGAAAGATTGGCTGAGGAAGAAGCTACTAAGGCTGCATTCACCAATGAGTATGACTTTATTCAGGCAAGACTCAATGCTGACAAGATTCTTACTGAGAAGCTTCAAGAAGAAGAGAGAGAAAAAGTCACCATTGAAGAGAGAGCCAAGTTGCTTCATGATACCATTGCTGCACAAAGGATATTTCTTGCTTAACAAAGATCTGAGGTTACCAGAAACTAACTTCCTTCAAGAACTCAACTAAGAAACCAAATGATGACATATTTGAAGCATGTAGGAGGAAAGAAGCATTCTGATTTGAAGACCAAAATTTTTGAAGAAATACAAGTTTTGTATAAAAAGGAAAAAAGGTCTGATGAAAACTTCATTGCTATTTGTTCTGTTAAGGATGAGAGGTTAATAAAAGATTTGAACAAGAAAGCTGCTGATACAAAGAAGGCTGACAGTATTAAGGAGGAAAATAAAGAAGAAGGTGCCAAAAAGAGAAAACTTGGCACAAGGAAAAAGATGAAGTTAAGGAAAAGAAGATTCAGACAAAACACTTCTGAGGATGATGAAACTAATAGTGAAAAAGAGAATGATGAGCTAAGATTATGTTTAACAATAGCTCCAGATGAGGACAAAGAGGTAGATTATGAAATACTTGACAAGAAGTATCCTATCACAAAATGGAAATCTGAGTATATTAGAATTAAACCACAGTATGATGAAACAAAAGACATAGAAGAAATTAATCTAAATGTGATGATTAGAAGCAATGGACAAATGAGATATTTTAGTACTCTGGTGAGTGTTCTTTCCATATTTGATAGAGATGATTTATGTGTTGTATATCAACTTGTGATGGACATATACCAAGATGAGATACCTGAAGATTTTGACAAAGTACTTTGGGGAGATTTAATGATAATGTTCAATCCAAGTGATAAAGATGAGTTTTGGAACTCACATCAAGATTGGAATGTAGTAAGTTGGAAGCTACATGGTTCTTCAGGGGTACATACTTTGATGACTGAGGCTAGATTAGTCATTCATATGCTTGTGAATAAAGAGTGGATGTTTTGAATGAGTGTTGAGCGAGTGAAGTGCCCCATAAGCTATAAGGGCGAGCTATATGTATCAATTCCGTGAGCAGCAATTGAACTTAACATCAAAAGTGCATCTAGTAGGAATCGAACCTACCAATTTGCCCGGTTGGGCACTTTAACCATTCAGCCATGGATGCAAAGAGACTTAGTGAGTGAACTAGGTTTTGGTATTCCTTCTTGAGCTTATATTTCTTTTGTTAAAGGAGAATCGAGAAAAGATGGAATAAGAAGACGTGTTTCCAGAACGAACACGATACAGGTTGAGAAGGGGGAGTTAGCAAAATTAGACAAGATTAGAATGGGCATAGGAACATGTATTGATGTACCATATCAGCTAATGCTTTTCTCCTAGGTTGAGTGCAAATGTGGTTTCCACTATGTTGACTAAAGACTTGATTAATTGGTTTATTATCGATCCGGTCCAGACGATTGAAAAATAGGAGATCGGTTCTCGATATGTAGCTTTTGAAAACACAGTGCACCCATGTAAATAAGGAACGAGATTAATACAGAGGTTAAACGAGAATCCCATACCCAAATGGTGCCCCACATAGGTCTTCCCCGAAACCCCCAATAACTAAGGTAAACAGCATAGAAAAAGCACCAATTTCTATACCGGTTCTAAAAGAGCGAAGAAAAAGGGATGTTTTGTTATTAGATAACAAGAAAGTGTTTATATCCATGTGCGATATAAACAAGAATACTCATCGAGCAGTTAGGATCGTTGTACATAAGGAATACGAGAATTTCACTTGTTGAAGGTCTACTGGTGTGCTAACGAAGACTTAAATGAATAGCTATCGCTGTTATGAATCAACCCGAGATCCAGTGAAAATTTTTGCGTAGATTCTGTCTTTGAACTTCTAAAAAAGAAGGTTGTAATAATGAAGGTATATCTGATAATTTCAATTTGATCATAAGCTAGTGGAACAATAAGGAGAAGTGTCTAATTAGCTTATGTCCTTTTTTCCATAATAAAATGTCACCAAATTCCTTAAGTACTTATTCGTTTGAGCTTCTTGAGAAGAAGTCATTCTTGGATTGGATCCGCTCTTATTTAGCATTGAACATTCACATCTATTCTTTGCGTCTTTCTTTTATTCAGCCACCACCCACAACCATTCTTATAGACCACTAAGCCCCTACCGATTGAGTTTCTACTATAAGAAGATTATACGTAGGACACGAGGACAAATCTTTCACTCACTGAGACGTGGTAAACCTAATGACTAGATCGTCTAAAGTAGGATGTGATGGAAGAAGTGGCTTTGGAATGTTGCTGACTTAACATTTAGGTTTCGCATAACAAAGCTTGGCACGTCTCTTTTCGCTCTTAGGCGTCACTGGTGCCATTGGTATTGTTTCTACTACGGTGCACAAAATTCGCAAGCTGTTCCTAAGTAATCATTGTTGTTCATTGGATTCCGGAGGAAACTACTTCTGTTAGATTGAGGAATTTGTGTGATTCTCCTGAAGTATCCTTAGATTCTCTCGCTCGAGGAGTATCTTTGAAAGTCTTACCTTAACTATTTCTGACTAGAAATTGATAAAGCCTATAAAAACAACGAGCAGCTTTACTTTCATTTCTCCATTATTAGTTGAGATCTTCTTCGAACCTTGATGCACAAATAGATAGAATAGCAGCAAATAGCATCTTTTTTGATGCGTAATTTATGGAAAACTCATTCTCATTTTAGATCAGCCTTCTCTCTTTCTTTCAAGCAACTGAGATGAGAAGTGGTTTGGAAAGACTTTAGAATCAGTTGTGCTGGCCCAGCACGGAAAAGGAAAAGCCCTGACCTGCCAACAAGTCAAATAAAAAGAGAGGAGGAGAACGGAAAATAAACTTCGTTTTTTGGTAAACTCTCTAGGAGCATGTTTAACTTGAATGCTATTAATGATTCTACAATAATGTCCCTCGGACTCGGGAAAGTAATAACGAAAATGGGCTAAAACAATAGCAGATTCGCAGCTGCCACCATTGGAAACAATCGAAGCGGGGGGTGGAGGGCGGGGGGGTGTAAATGATTGGACCCATCATATACATCTGAAGAAACAGAAAATACTAGAAAGTTTTGAATTCAGAGATAAAAAAAAATTTAACATTGATTCAATTGGCCATTGACTTACTAGGCATATTTAATCTATTAAGGAGGATTCCCCGAATACCTGAAATAGAGATGATCATAGAAAATGTGAAATATTTGATAGGATCCATTTCGAGAAGGTAGAATGTAAGAGAAATTCAATGTTAGAACTCCAGTATGTATGGAACCAAAATAAAAAAGACTACCCTCATGATTACCAAAGGTTATTTAATAGGTGAATGATAGTATGATAGGTTGAATTTAGTTACATCACGATGTATAAGTATCTTCAAGCATTTTATATATGTTATGAGTTCGATAGGTTCCAAATTAACTGGATCTACCACTTTTGTAGATATCACTTTTTCTAATAATGAAGGATATGAAAGATTTTCAAGAGAAGGTTATGTCTATCTAGAACCTCTTTTAAGCTCTTTTCGAGCGCACTATTCAAGAGGTCTTTTGACGATTCAACCCTTACAGGCGTGGAATGGAATTAAGAAATGGATGAAGAAAAATATAATCAAGACAATTATATTTTTCCTGTTTCATTGTCTTGATTTGTTACATATTCGATTTTCTATGGGCACGTTTAATACAGAACCACTTTTTTGTATAGAACCTAAAGAACCAGCATGTTTACTCATAATAATGCATGGTATACATCATATCAATGCAAAATGACATTTGTGTAATTAATAAAAAAGATTTTTTTGCCTGCAAATGGGTGCATAAGGGCAAAAGTGGAATTAAACATTTAACATTTTTAAATGCATCTATATCACATAGCTACAGTATGGGAAAGATTGATATGATAACTGCTATAATTTCTCCACTACTATCTCACACTTAATTTAAAATGGTAAACGATTTCTATCTTTCATTATTATCCATAGAAATATCGTACCTAACAAACCCCCATTTTTATACTCGTTCATGGTTAAAAAAAGAACACAATCGAATGCATTCAACACAGAATCGAATCATCAATCCATGGAAGGTATCGTACTATGTTTCTAATGTTTATGTTTAATTTTTTTGTTGATTAATCAAACTTTTGAGCATAAATGAACCTGAGAATAAAAAAAGATTAGATTCCTATGTAAAAGTTAATAATTCTTGTGTTTTAAGATCCGATTCATAATATAAAGAAGATGTTGTGTAATTATTAAAGGACATATGTGTTTTTTGTTTAATTATTTGTTTTTTTGTGTTCATCAGGTTATTTTTATAAAGATTTAATTTTTTTAATGTTTTATTGAAAATTATGGTTATTTAACAAAATCATATCACAGGGGTGTTTGGGTTAGTTTACTGGTTGTTGGGTGTTTGTTAGGTTGATTTATGTGTTGATTTGTATAAATAAGTGAAAAAGTTTAATTGGATTTCGGTTGTTTGAAATGCATTTGAGATTTCCTTATAAATAAAACAGGGGAGAATGGGTGTTTGGAATAAGGGTTGTGTGTATTTATTTGCTATTGACTGAAATTGTAGGTTCATATATGTTTGCAAAATGGGTGGTTAATAGTTTTTTTGCTAAAATGATTGGTGGTGCATACTAGATAGGTGTTGCATATTAGTTAGATGTGAACTAACTAAAAGTGTGTGCATACGTTGAGGAATTTAGAGGAGTGGCAAATTAAAGTGTAAAGGGCCGGTAATAGAAGAAAACTCAATCGATGAAGCGATCGATGTAGACGAATATTTAAGTGAGGAAGAAGGCAGTGAATATAGTATCGAGACACAGGATGATTATAGAGATGCCGGTCCATCAACTTTAGGTATAAATGGGAAGTTCGTATATATAAACATTTTCAAAAAACGTATGTTGTACTAGACATGTATTTTGAAAGCATTATATTGAAAAGTACATTCGAGGATTTCCCAAGGGAAACAAAGGAAATGTTACTCCTTCAAAGCCTGCGACTTTGCATGATGCAATCAACATGGCTCGAGAACTGATTGAACAAGGGGTTCAGGCTAGGGCATTAAGGATCGAAGATAGCAATAAAAGGAAGTGGGAAGACCATCAAGGGAACAACCATCACCAGCAGTAAAACCAAAGACAAGAAGCTGCTAAGGTTTATGTTGCAGCCTCAGCTAAGGGTAGAGGCTACGCTGGGAACTTACCATGGTGCAATAGGTGCAAGGCACATCATCAGCCAGGTCCGTGTCCTCCTAAGTGTGGTAAATGTCACAAGATTGGTCACCAGGAAGGGGATTGTCGAACTAGGATTCCTGTAGCAAGAGACAATTTGCTACAAAATGTGACATGCTTTGGTTGTGGGAATCATGGGCACTACAGGAGTGATTGCCCGGAGTTAAAGAACCGAAACTAAGGAAACCAAGTTAAAGGTACTGAAGCACGTGTAATGGTGCATGCCTTAGTAGGAGGAGAAACCAATCAAAACCTTAACAACATGGAGGATGATATCAATGCTTAGACTTTATCCCTTTAGGAATTCTCGCTTAAATTTCTGTTGTACTTTCTCTTCAATTTTTGTTGTGCTGAATGATTTCAAGTATCTATCAAATTAACATATTATGAAAACGTCAATTCTACTTTAACTCTCTATAAATTTTTATACAAATCACTCCCACAATTATTAGGAAATTATAACACAATTTATGACGAAAATGAGCATCGCATCGTTAGCCCTCAAATACATAGCCTGATCAACTATGTATTATTCAGAAAGGACCATGCCCATGCTGAGAGTAGTCACCTTAAAACTTCTTGTCATGAAACAATTTTCTATTTGCATCAAGTTTTGTGTGCGTATTCATAAAACGCGTTTACTTCTGGAAATCGAATTAGTAACCGTAGCAACTAAGCAGACCTTCACTCCACCTTACTATATAAAGTCGACATCATCAAAAAAAAGTGTTACAACTGACACGTTAAGCTGAAGGGAACAAATAAGCCCACTAGGAGCCGAGCCTTGGTCGCAACAATAAATATTAAACCAACATCACAAATCTTGAAACACCCAAGTTAAATCAATTTAGAAGGGAAATGCAAACGAGTTACCAAGCGTGGTAACGAAATTATCGAAAGGCATAAATAAAAGTAACAAAAAGATTTATTGCCACAACATCCATTTATTATCTTAGAAATAAGATTACATAAGAACATAAAGGAAATACAAGTTTTATTACAACCCTCCCCTAATATCTATTCCTTCCAAAAGAGATCTGCGCCGATTGCAAGAACGATGAGGGGCACGAGAATTGCTAGAATAAAGGCCAAATACTGAAATCCTTCTTCGTATGGGAAGTAGGCAAGATAAATGCCGAGTGCTATCGCGGTCGCCATCGCCAAGAGCGTGATGATGTGCAACATTTTTGAGGATTGGATAAGAGAAAATGTAAGTGAAAGATTAAGTGTTGTATGGAGAAATGGAGGAGAAAATTTTGTATAAAAAGGGGGAAAGTAACCGTTGGGGGTTACTGTTCACCGACCGTTGGGACACTGTTCAAAAAATAATAATAATAATAATAATAATAGTAAAAAGTATCTACACCTCTTCATCAACATCATTCCGGAAGAAATATCCGCATCTTTTTCTCTGAACCCGTACTTTCGTCAAGTGTCGCAACTTGAGCCTTGAGGACAAGGCTCATTTAATGGGGAAGGACTGTATCAATTTGTATTTTTGATCAATGTATGACGCTATTTAATTCACTATTTATTTTTTTTCTCGTACGCGTTTACTTTTAATTTTGATCGTTACGTTAAATCGCGTAAACTAAAAATCAACAATTAACGTAAACGGACACCAAACGAATTAAAGTTTTTGTCAAGCAAGCAATATATTACTTTTACGAAAGTAATAATCAATTTTTTATATTTTATTTTTATTGGTTGCGTAAAACGTTTACGTTTCGCAATTTAATACGTTTAGGCATACCCGGAAGCACCAAAACTTTTCTACGCTTCAACAAATACCCACTTTTATACCCAATACATAAAAAATTACAAAAATATCTTACCTATACATATACATATCCGGTTATAGGCTTGAGATAACACAAGAAATATCTAAATTGAAAACACATCTCCTTAAAACCATGGGATGTTCCCTACTTTTTCCAACCAAGACCATAAGACTTCCATGTTTTACTCCCCATGTTTCCTTGTCTTCTGGTCTTGTTTATAGTCAAGATGATTGTAATGCCTTAGACTATAAATAACCACATACTTTTTCTCATTTCTGTTAAGTGAAAAAATTTAATCTTTTCTCTCTTTCTTTTGGGCAAAATCCACGGCTCAAATGTCCTTCCCACACAACCATCAAATTTTCTCCACTTCATACAAGCATACACACAACATATCTAGAACCTACTAAGATGATCTGAGGTTAGTTTAGTATTTTCAAGTGTGAAGCAAAGAAGTGAAATTAGGGTTTCTTAGGAAATTAAGGTTTCTAACTTGCAAGATTGGTTAAAAATCTAAACAAGGGTTAGATTTATATTTCTCATCCATCATTTATCACTATAAGTTATCTTAAACCTTATGTCTATACTTTTATTCTTTTTTATGTGTTTACTGTTCTATATTAATAAAATCACCATTTGGTATGTTTAACTTGTAACTGGATTTTTCTTGTAAACATGAGTTTATGAACTTGTACACTGTCTATATGGATATAAATAGGATCATGAACTTTCATATAAATGTAATACAGTATATAATAAGTATTGGATAACTGTGGTATTTATAAGTTGAAAAGTTTAGAAAACAAAGTTATAAAAATGAGTACACTAAAGATTTCAAAAGGGGCTGTTGGATTTCGTATTTTTGGACTAGTCGGTTTAACACCTTAGAGAAGATAGTACACCTCATGACGTTCCAAATGATAAGAAAACTCGAAAAAACGATTTAGTAACGAAAAGAAGATACGACGTTTCAAGATTAGTTTAAATATATACTTTTATAAGATCTATTTTTATAAAAATTAACTATTCACCAAGATACTTTTATTTTAAAACTTCATTAATTTGCTAAAACTTTTAATAAAGTGACGTACTCGAATTAATCGCTAAAAACGGAGTTAAAACGATTATGTTACGGACATTTTCGGTGTTTTACGATAACGAAATCTATAAAATAAATATCATAATTGGTTATGAACGTAAAATACGACCCGATGCATCAGAAAATCTCAAATTTGAAATTGTTGTTATTTTGTTAAACTGTTATAATACGAAGAGTGGACGTAAGAAACGAAAGCATCGGACTAAAAAGTGAAAGTTAGCAGTTTTTTAATAAAGTTTATACTTATTAACGTTTTTACTTTATAAATATGATTTCACTAAATCGATCTGAATGGTGATGTAGCTGTATAGAAGTATATGTGGTATTAGTTAATCAATGTACTATATTACTAGGGGAGTTTAATAATGAGGCCTCTTCGGGGTGACGTATCGACGAGTTGTTGGAATTTTCAATTATAAAGTGTCTTAGCCCTCATACGGCATACATGACTCTTAATATGTTTGCTCCGAGCGATAGTATGAGGAGTTATAGAACCTATAAATATTCAAAGTTGTTTTGTACTTTACGACTACCATTGTTTAGGGGTGCCTTCGGATTCCTTCGTGACGATTTTTTTATGTGAATACTTGATGTTTACAATTCACTCGGGTGTAGTTCATAGCCCCATTTCTATCTACTTGTTTTACAAACTTTACGAGGTGGAATTACATGCTTGTTTTACTACAGACACAAGTATTTTAAAACTGTATGCTATTTCGTGATCATATTATTGCCTAAGTACCCTTGCCACTAAGTCCTCTTTTATCATGAACCGTGAGTTGCTATATTGTAAAGCGCCGAGTGTTGTGGATAGTCTTTTTTTTTTTTTATATCGGGACTGACAATCCCATTTCTTTGGGGTCACAGTTGACTCATGGTGCATTTAACATTTGAATAATACGTTGGTTGTTTGGCATCATCCATTTTACTACGTGGGGCATATATTACGATTACTTATTACGTGTTAAGGTTCGGTGTCATGAGCTTAGTGCAATAATACATGTTTTTGGACTACTGAATATGATTCATGGTCTACTATTACTTAAATCTTGTGGTCCACTCTTTTCCCGCAAACCATTGAGATTCACTCAACCTTTGTGTTGACTTTTAGCATGTTTTATTTCAGGTCCTTGAAGGGTTAAGCTTTGGATGGGGCCGTGATTTTTTGGGGATATCAATGAAGATGGATTCTGTATTTATTTAAATTCGATGCAACTTTTATCTATAAAAAAAAAAACTAAAGTCACCTTTTGGTAGTATGAAGCTTTTGTTTAAGTAAAATGATGGTGGAAATGTTTATGACTTTTAAAAACATATGGGACCTAATGTTTGAACTCTGATATTTTTGCTATGGCATCGAAATGAAATTTATCTTAAAACGTCCATTTAGGGTCGTTTCTATATCTGGATGTTGTACTTTTTGAGTAGCACCCCATTGTTACCATTCCGCTGCTACCTGATTTTGGGGGTGTTACAAAGACACAATTAATGATTGAAGATCAGAGAGTGGAGACGCTGTCTGGATTTATTGTGACGCCGTTTGAAGCATTAAGTGACGCCGTTTGGATTTATTGTGACGCCGTCTGGATCAGCCGTCAAATATGAAGCCCGAGAAACCTTAGCGTGGGGACGGCGTCCGAAGAATATGTGACGCCGTCACGCCTTTGAGTCTATAAATACAAACTCGATTTTTACGTTTTAGATATACATTATAATAGATGATTAGGGTTTAGTTCGTGGGAGGTCGACTTGTACAGATTCAAGAGTGATTTTTTTTTTTTTTTTTTTTCTAGGGTTCCTAACCTTATAACCATCCGTATTTGCTGATTCTATAATATTAACGTTCTTTTATCCTTTATCTTTCAATATGTCTTATTGTTTGATTGATATTTGTGCTTCATCTATCTTGAACATGCTAGACTAGATCTTTTAAGTGTTTGCTTATGATTGCATGTGAATTGGTATGTAGATCTTAATTATATTTCTTGTTGATGTGTGTGCATGCTTCGTCTCCAGATTCCTAGTTACTTAAGTGTATTAAAGATCTAGAGTGACATGATTGTGTAGAAAGGATTCAATAGGTAACAGTCTTCATACTACCTTACCTATATGTGGATGATCCCATTTAAGTGTTTTAATGCGTGTATATCTCCCTAGGGGCCATGTAATAGTCTTCATACTACCTTGCACGTGTGTTGCCCTAGCAAGATACCACGTAGACGGCGTTTTCGTGTAATTCGTCATGCTTCTCGGAAATACTTACACATACATCGCAAGTGTGACAAGGCAATAGAGTTAGGAAAAAGCATACCAAGGACCATGCATGATTAAGTAAACACTACTCTCCTATCATACGAATTCTTTTATCCTTATTTAGTTTAATTAGTTAATTATTAGTATTAATTAAACCACCTTCATACCCTGAGATTGTACTTGCTTTTATTAATTATAAAAAAATATAAAAATATTCTTCTTTCAATCTTCTAGATCATAGTTATATTTAGTTTGGACCTTCACATTGTTATTCCCATAGAGAACGATAACAACCCCCGTGTCTTGCCTATACTACACTACAACGGTTAGGTGCACTGCCTAGGGAGTTGTAAAACTGAAATGGGATTTACAACCTCATCAAAGTTTTTGGCGCCGCTGCATGGGGAATAGCGTAGGTTTCAATTTTTATTTAGCTTAGATCTACTCACTTGAATCCTTTCGAGTGAGATTTTTATTTTCGTATTATTAGCTTTCTTGTAATCTATCTTTTCTTTGTGTTTTTATTTGTAAATCCTTTCGTTGACCTCAATGGGAGACGAAATTGCGCGCCGTACCTTAGGAGATTATTCTCGACCTAGCCACGAGGGCTACCAAAACACCATTGAACTCCCCGATGGGAACAATGTGGTGCCTCTTCGATCCGACACCATCCGGTTGGTGCAAAACGGATGCTCATTCCATGGACTTCGGTCCGAGGATCCAAATCAACATATTAAGGATTTCTTAAAGATTGTGGACTCTTTTGACCTTAATGTTGATAATAGGGAAAGAACACGCCTGTGTTTATTTCAATTCTCCCTTCGAGATCAAGCTAGCAATTGGCTTGAATGTCTCCCCATAGGATCCATCTCCACTTGGGAGGATCTTACTACTCGTTTCCTTGCTCAATTCTTTCCACCAGGAATGACTTCTAAACTCCGCAATGACATCTTTATGTTTCAACAACACCAAGGTGAATCTCTCTCTGAAGCATGGACTCGTTTCAAGGACCTACTCTAAAAAGTCCCTCATCATGGCATAGACCTTTGGCTCCTAATCCAAATTTTCTATGACCATGTCAATCCACTCACAAGGTGAACCATCGATCCAGCGGGCTGTGGCAAGCTACGTGACAAAAGCGACAAAGAATCATGTGCATTATTAGAGGACCTCGCCCTCTATGACAATGAAAGTTGGAGTGACCCAAGAGATTCCGCTAAACCAGTCAAGGCTATCTCTATGCCTCAAGATGTCCCGAGTACATCCGACCGACGCCTCATCGAGCTCGAAAATCAAGTGCAACGTTTGATGGAAGCTCATCTTGCTCCTAACCAACCCGTACAAGTGAACAAAATCGCTTCTTTGTGTGAAATTTATAAGTGTCCTCACTGACACTAATATTTCATGGAAATCCCGCGCAGCTATTGTAGATTATGCAGCTTCGCACGCCAACAGAGTGGTAGGTAAACCGTATACTAACAATCCTGGACCAAGAACCTTTAATGGAATCCAACACTTGAAGACAAACAGGAATTTTAGCTGGAACGTATCAACCTTCACAAGTCGAATGTGGCTTTAATTCTCCACATACTCTTCCAACGCACCCAACAGGCCAACTGCTTACCCAACCAACTTAGAAAAAATGATGAACGACTTTGATTTGCATCAAGAGAAACGGTTGTCTAGCCTTAGGACCCAACTCTAACAACAACAAGATGATATGAGCAATAAACTCAACATGTTACGGAAAATATGTTCGGAGAAGTTTGACATTGATCTCGCTCGTGGCAACAATGCTAATAATGCGACCCACGTAAGTGCAATATCGTTTAACCATTCGGAAAGAACAAAACCTCAGAAATAGGTGATCATTAAAAGCCCATCAAAATTGTTATCACTAAAATACCAAGAACAATCACCCTTACAAACTTTTAATAAAAAAACCCTCTCCTAAACGAGTTTACTTCGTTAACACAATCACTATAGTAAAGAAGGTAGAAAGACCCTTTGGGTGAACCACCAAGGGAACACGAGGGCCCAACATATATAAAAAATTTAGAACCTAGCTGGGTGAATGATGAAATTAGAGATAAAGAAGTTAGGAAGAATGAGGATGTAGGAAAGGAAGGAGAATGGCTAGATATTGAGGAACCTTAAGATCTAGTTGACACATGCGAAGAATCGGTCTACAAACTTTTTCAGGTTTTTTAATGAATTTTAAGAGCAAATGCAGATTAGAAATTAAGCTAGAAATGAAGAACAAGACTTAAACTAAATTTACCTATATCTAATGTATAAGCTTCTTGAATTTTAAAGTCTGAAAACTAATTAGGCTATTCCTAATTATGATCCAAAGACCACTGCAGTTTTAAACTGCAGTGGTTCTATCTGATGCAAAGGGCAAAGGACAAAAAACTAAAATGCAGGTAACCTTGTGGTTACTACTGCATTTATCACACTCAAATAGAGTGTACAAACACTTAGCAAACCAAATCCAAGCCTTGGAAGGCTTGGATCAAGTTTTTACTAGCAAAAGGGAAAGGTGGTAAAGTACCTGGTGCTGCACACCCACTTAGGCATAACCTATTTTACTTTTTGAAATCTAACATCTAAAATCTCTATAAATCCTACTCTATAACAAAAATTAATCTTAACAAAGAAAAATTACCTAAGTGCTTTGACCTTTAGTAGTCAAACAAGGGCTAAACCAAACACCCCTTAACTACTATGATAGATTTGCAAAGAGCTTGAAAATGAATACTAGCTTAAAAACCTTTGATACCAGATAATATTTAGCTTATAACTAACTTATTAAACATAAATCAAAAGCCAATAACACTAGAATTAACAAACTAAGATCTACACTAATTTTTTTTGATTTTTATGTTTTTTAAGACAGATTAAGCTAGCATAAGTTTTAAACTATAAAATCTAAAAACAGGAAAGCAAACTCACTTAAATAGCTAAAATAAGAACAAATAAGCACTAATTAGCAGGCAGATTAAGCAATAAGCAGTTTACACTAATAAGCAATTATTTAAGCTAAAACTTAAATGATAAAAAAAGTAAATAGAAGACTTACAGAATACTTCAGCTCAATCAGAAGCTTTTAGGCTCTTTGAGCTTATCTACAGCTCTAGCTTATCCTTATGGATAAGCTAGTAAAAGTCCTTAGGATTCCTTCCATGATTGAATCCCCTTCCAAAGCTTTTAGGTCTAAAATAGTTAAGGTTTTAAACTAGTTTATAAGACTTAAGTAGATTAAGGTCTGATTTAGCTCAATTACTAGCTTATAGACTAGTAAGAGCTTATATGAGCTTATTAGAACAATAGCTTAACATTTGAGAAGAAATAAGAGCTTATGAGTGAAATTTAAAAGAGCTTATGACAAAGTATTTAAGAGTAAAACTAGATGGATTAAATAAAACTTGATTACATGATTTAAAAGAAAATTACAACTGAATTTTAAAAGGAAATTGCAAAGCTAAATTTAAGCTAAAATCTACTAAGCTACCCTCTAAAACGGGAAAAGAAGATGATCATGTGTGTGTGAGTGAGGGCCTTTTATAGCCTGCTGCTGAACCTTCTAGCCCCTTGAGGTCTTATCAATCTCTGCCATTCATTCTCTCAATGATTGGAAGATTATCTTTAGCCGTTGGATCTCTTTTGATAATTACACGGATTGCCAGCATGGCAATCCGTGTGATGTGACCTTGTGCTTTCTATGAGAGTGACCCAAGTGTAAATATCCCCATTCTTTGTGCTTTCTTCATATTGACGTGGCATTCCCCTTGTGGGTTTCCACCAATAAGGACCTCTGATGATGTGTTAATCTTGCCATCTTGATCTTGAACCCTTGAATTACTCTTTTGAACCTTCAATTTGCTAAAGCCCCTTGTTTTACCCTGAGTTAAATGGCGAAGGTGATGATGAATAGTTAAATCAGACTTTCCCGCCTGTTTTTGACTGAGGGGGTAAATGGGGTAAGTTTGGGCAAATGGTAAGTTGAGTCCTTGTGTTTATAATATGAAAAGGTGTAGTGTTAAATAACTTTTAATAATGGCAGAAATGGCCCTTGGATTTTTATAAAAGGTTATGGTTTAGGGTTTTGGGCCGGGTATAGGCTTTGGATCCGGGTGTTGTTTTTGATATGATTAGGGCCCATTATACTTCAAGGACCATTTGTGTAACTTTGGAAACTTGAGGGACTAGATTTGTAACTTTTGGGTTTTTGTTTTAGTTGTTGACTTTGAGAGTTGGTCGAGGTGACTTTGACTTTTTGCTTCTGGCTCTAGCCACGTCTCTTGTTATCGTATTCCCTTCCCACCCCCAACCCATTTTGTTTTTTTTATGAAATATTGTAACCCCCCCCCCAAAAAAAAAGCCTAAAATTTTTTTTTTGCCCGTTTTTGACGGTTTTCTTGTGATTTTTGTTTATCCGTACCTGCACACACAAAACACAAAAACAAGTATATCTTTGCTATTTTAAGTGTGTTTTTGGTCATTTAGGGTCATTTTTGGTATAAACAGATATGTGTATTTTTCACTTATCATGTATATTTATCATTCCGTCGATTTTACGCTAGGTATGTTTGCATCTTGTATTTGATTTGCAAGATATATTTGATAAGAAGAAACAGAAAGTTCTTAGGAGATTCATGTGGACAATTCTTGGATGACGATTTAGTCAGTTTATCATTTGTTTCTTCTCAATCTTTGAGCAAAACCAAGGGAGTACTAGTTTCTTTCGCTCTCTTTTCTTTTCCCTTTATTCGTTTACGGGTACTTTTTAGAACATTGGGGACAATGTTCATGATAAGTGTAGGGGGAAATAAGCCTTAGAAACTATTCCATCATTTTTCTTTTGCTTTGTCCTTAAAATGATGAGTAATATATCGAAACATAGCGTAAAAGGTAATTTTAACCCAAATTAAAAAATTTTTGTGGCACATACAGGTGAAACTTAGTTCTAGAGCGTCTAATTGGATAGGGAATTATACGAATAGCACAAAAACCCTTCCGTTCAAATGAAATTCCACCCCAAAATTGTGAGGTTCGCCCCTAGATCTTTAAAAATTCGGGTATCCATCTATGATGCCCAAGATAGTTTATACCTTTAGCTTGCTTGATTTAAGGTTCAAATGCAGTCATATGTGTCTATTCCGTCGTTACGGATGTGTACGTGTGGTTTTTGTCGCCTTTATAGGAACATTGGTATCGGTAATAAATTATATGAGAGTGTACCGGTAGTGTATATAATTCTAGAACTTGCTTTAGTGATGTATTCCGAGACTGCGTAGTGAGTATTATGAATTCCTAAATGTTAAGAGGCACTAGGATTAACCCATGTTTAAAACCTGTAATTGTTACTATGGTCACCTCGACTATATAACTATCCACACACCCGTGCTTCGCACTCATTTTTAGTGCAAGACTCCCCTAGTGAAACCCTCCGAGCCTATCTTTTTCGTGGTTCTCGTAATTTTTTGGTAGATTCCGGACTGTTAATGAAGAGCATTGTTAAACCCTTAAACCAATTGTTACACCTGAAACCTTAGCCTACCTTGTATGTACTCGCTTTTAGTACATCGTTGTTTTAACCCAAGTCAATTATTTAAGTATACGGTTGCTAAGTCCTTATCCTTGTATATAATGTTTTAGGACGATTGGGATTCACGGTAGTATTTATTTCACCGAAGAATGAGGAAGAAAAGTTAAGTCAATACCCCCATATGTTTGTCAAATAGTATCCATGTTATGTTGATCGGGTCATAGATTAGTTTATTTATCGAGTATGTAAAAGTTCAAGTGTAGGGGTGAATCTATAAACCCCCATGATGTATTATATGTTTAAGCAATGACATGGCAAAAGTGTACGACAAAAAATAGAAAAAGAAATGAAAAAAGAGAAAAAATCGAAAAAATATAAAAAAGTAAAAAAAAATGTATGGGCTGCCATTTGCTTAGTTTATATGTATGTTCACCTTAGAGTCAAGAAAAGAAAAATAAAGAGTTTGATGTATAGTTTTGTAGAGTTTGTACATCTTGTCCGAGTGGTAGAGTCTTTGGCTTAGCAATCAAACCAACGTTTATTCTTATAGATAATTAACTCACCACTTCACCCAAAATTCACCCAAAAGTCACTCCTCAAATATTTCCCATCCGTTTCTGTTTCCATGTTATCATATTACACCTACACCCCACAACCCTTTAAAGACCTCTTTGATAGTAACTATTAGTACTTACGCTAGCGGTGGAGGTTTGATCCTTTATCAAGCCTATGGTAATTTGTATGCTACGACAGGTAATGAGTGTTATATTTTCCATTTCCATATTGTCATAATTTTATTATACACCGAGAGAGAGAATATCCAAACACTTATTGTGAGGTGCTAGTGTATCTTTTCCGTGCTTCTAGTTACGAGGTCTAATTGGTTGTGCCATAAAAGCCTTTAAAGAGTAAGTTGAATGCCCTCAATATTGCTATTGTTTAGGTAGAAAAGCTCATTTGCTTGGGGACAAGCAAAGTAAAGACCCGTCCCAACACCATACGTCATACGGTAATTAAACGATTAATGTTAAGGCTACGAGCTAACCTATGCTAGACATTACACCGGGTGATCGAGTCTTTTACATGGATTTTCTAATATCTAACATAATTCATAAAAATATTTTCCCAATTTAACTCGGAGAAATGAATTTATAAGTTACTTATGCTAGAACATATCAAAGCCGAACACCTCACGAAAAGGGGATCGAAAACACTCATCTCTCTTTACTAATCTAAGTGTTTCATTTTGGGGTGATCACTCAATTGCACAGTCATAGCATGTATTCTATCAGAAGCTTGGAATGTACACAAATCTCCACCAGCTAGAATTAGGGTCTAAACAGTCTCAAAGGCAACATGGGTGACAAACAGGTTTAACAAGGTGAATCATCCTGCAATCCTTACCCAAAAGCGTTACACCAACAAGGGCGAAAAAATCACATATACACATCCATAACGATGGAATAGACATACATGATTGCAATCAAATCCCTCATTCGAGCAAAACCAATGGTCGCGAAGTAGAATGATATAGGATAGGATAAGACACAGGATACACAATAATTGTTATTAAATAAAAACATGAAACAAATAGTCTAATGTAATCTAAGGTTGTCATAACTAGCTATTGTCCATCTATGAGTCCAAGAGTCTAAGTTTGAAAATTTTATCTTTACTCATGGGCTATGATAAGTGCTTAATTACACATATCTTTTACCTCTAAAAACGAGCTTAAATGACCAAAAACAGACAAAAACTGCCAAATATATGTTTGTTTTGCATTTGTATTGTGCAGGAAGTGGATATCAACAAAAAGACAGAAAAACAAGCCAAAATGACAAAACTGAGCATGGAATGGAAAAGACTGTGCAAAATCAAAGCCAAAGTCCAAAAATGCCAAAGTCAGAGTCAATACAGAAGAATCAGCAGTCAAACCGGAGCCGGAACTGAAGAATACTGTTGGATGCAATCTTAACCCATCTGATGGGCCGGGAAAGCCCAATAGTATATTTATGAAGACTGTGAAGACCAAATGGGCCCTCAATCAATTACAACAGCCCATTTGTGTGCAATTGACAAAGACTGTGAAGACTTTGAAGGCCCAATCCTAGCCCAGTTACAGCCAATCTCAGCCATTGAACACACAAAACCCACTCCATAACCTTATTGGGCTTGAAAAAGCCCAATAACCAACCCTGTACCTTATTGGGCCTTAAAAAGCCCAATAACTTAAGCCTAAACCTTATTGGGCCCAAAATATTAATTGGGCCCTATACAAAGCCCACACACCCAATGGTGCCAATAACAAACTCAAGCCTATCAAAAGCACAAAATACCTTTTTTTTAATACTTTAGGGCTAAAATTGCAAATTTGATAAAGTTGTTTTTTATCAAAGAAAAATGGTTTATAAAACCTTTGGGCTGAAATTGCAATTTTCCAAAAATCCTTTTTACCCTTTTAGTAATAAATAGCAGGGACCATTTTTGCAATTTACCCTAACCTTCTTTATTTCTCTTTTTATAAAACATCCCAGGGGACCATACTGAAACTTTCCAAACCTAGGTCTATATAATGAACCATAGGCCGCTTCCCTCACACTCCGCATATATACAGACAGTGAGCCAAAGATGGGGGCCCCGGCACACATCTTTTGCTCGTCCCATTCTTTTCGTTTTAACTTATACCTCGCTCCCCAACACTGTACTCCCACACACCCCGTACCCGCCAAAATCAAACCACCCCTTTCCCACGGTTTTCTTGCAATACCACTCTCCCAAGTACCCTTACAGCTCACCCCTCACCTCTTCCCACCTTACCCTGCCCCTATAACCCTCTCCCTGGCACAAACACTCAACCCCGTACCCCCCTTCAATGGTGAGATGGTCTACAAGGCAAACCAAGGGCTAGGATTGCTTAGGAAGTGTTGTACTCTCACAACAAACACAGCCCAAGTCCAAGTGAAGACTCTAAGCCTCTATAAAAGAAGAGAGAACAAGCCGAAGTCAAAAATCTTGTTTTTTTACTTTCTTAGTCTAAATTTTACTTAAGCTTGCTTTATAATTATCATACTCAGTTTCTTTTTAAGATTTCATTGTAATACTTTCAGTTTTAATTAAAGTTAAGTGTGTTTGTGAAAATTACCATTGTCGAAATTTGAAGTATCATTTGAGTAGTTTAATTCTGTTCAACTTGTTTAAACATGTGTTAAGAGTTATTAAAACTCACTTGTAATCACTTATCTCAGCTTTATTTCACCAAAAATCAGTTAAAAATCGATTTTTATATAAATAAGGGGGTGTTTGGATAAGTCCCAAAATGGGTCATATAGGGTTTGTTGTGGGTCAAGCTCACTCAGCCAACTTTGGCTGAGTGTGTAGGCTTTATTAAGCCTCTTAAATCACCACCTTTAGTTTGGAAATAAGTTTTTAAGTGCCCTTTTGAATTCTGTCAAATTTTCAATAAGCTAAATTGAGCTTAAGTGCTCAAGCTGCTTATGCAGCTTAAGCACACTTTTGTTGTGCTCTTTGTTGTTGTTTCTAGCCAATAAACCCAACCCCTTGTTCTGTCTTTTAACTTGACCAAGTATAAGTCAAAGTTTGGATTTGCCATTTTTTTTAAGAACCCTCAATTTTAAGTCCTAATATCAGCTTGTTTAAGCTCACCTTTATAAACCAAGTTTTGAAAATAAGCTCATTGGAGACCCCTTTTAATCTGTTTGTGGTTTGTTTTGGCTCAAAAGCTCTTTAGAGCTTATTGCATAAGCTCAAAAAGCCCTTAAGTTCACTGTGTTGCCCTCCCCTGGTGCTGAGCACCATAACTCAGCCCACTTTTCTAGCTTATTTAGATATTAAGCACTTAGGATTTTTAGCTTTTTATTGTAGCTTATTACTAGTTCTTTAAGTCCCTGAAATCTTATAGCTTATCTCACCCTTTAGCATAGCTTATTTTAGGCTTAAAGTAGCCCTTTTTCTGTTTTCTTTTTAAAACTGTCACATAGCTTAAGTTATTTCCAGCTTATTTTAGGGCTTATTAGATGGCCATAGCTTATAATTAGGACTCCCCTAGCCTATTTAACTGTCCCCATAAGTTTTAGCTTATTTTGTTGGCTTAAACCCCAAAAAGAAAGAAAAATAAGCCTATAAGCTTATTAAGCTTTTGCAGTCCAAAAGCTCACTTTTCTAGCTTATTTAGTGAGTAAAAAGCATAAGTGCTTTTACAAAAAAGACTCCCTTTGAGCCCCTTTACAAGTTTTCTTTTATAGCTTTTTGATAATAAGCTGTTGGACTTGATTTGCAATCGGGGTCCACTTCAGGGACCATTTGTGTAATTTCTTCTTTTGTAGTTACCTCTGTTAGTCCCTGTGGTTAGTTAGCCTGTTACCCCGTTTGTCCTTGTGTCCTTTTCACTGTTAGTCCCTTAGGTTAACTTTAGTTAGTTTATTTAATTTAATTAATCCCCCTCCCCCCCCCCCCCCCCCCCCCCCCCCCCCCCCCCCCCCCCCCCCCCACCCCCCCCCCCCCCCCCCCCCCCCCCCCCCCCCCCCCCCCCCCCTGTTAGTCCTTTTAGTTAACCACAGTTAGTTTATTTAATTTAATTAATATAAATTAGGTTTAAAATTAATTAGTTTAATTACTTTTTATATAATCAGTAAAATTTGGGCATTTTTATATTTTTAGAATTGTTAACTTTTTCTTTATTTTATTTTATTTTTTCAGAATTTTTATAACTTTTATTTTTTGTCTTTTTCTATTTTCTTAGTTTTAATTAGTTTTTAATCTTTAAAAATTTATAAAAAATCCAAAAATTAATAAAAAAATATTTTTCTTTTTTGTAAAATTTTCTTTTGTCATTTAGTGTCTAGGAAAAATATAAAATTTAGTGTAGGCTTAATTTTTCTTAAATTTCAGTTTTAGACCCGTTTTACCGGGTGCGTTTTACCGTTTCTTTTCGTTTTACATTCAAACGACCTCCGTTTTTATTCTAGTTTTTTTTATTTTTCAAATTAAGTTAATTAGAATTTAATTTGATTTTTCTATTTAATTTTAGCTATTTATTTTCGTTAATTCTTAGTTTTTAGATCTCCGATACTGATTCTGTTTCCCCGTATTTTTGTTATTAGATTTAATTTTAGGATTTCCTTATAACTAATTTTGTTTCCCGTAGTTTTTAAGATCCCTATTTCCTATATTTGTTTCCCGTAGATTAAATTAAGTTTTATTTAAATTAATTTTAAGTTGTAATTATATCAGTGTTCATATCACAAATTTCTCATCAAACCAGGATAAATTTCAATTGCAGCCTCGTTGGGACATACGACCCGGGAATATCTCTTCCGGAATCTTTTTATAATTGATTCTTACTTGTGTATATATATTTAATCTCTTTGTGTAGATTTTGACCTTTTGCCTTGGTCAAGGGCATTTGGTTGAGACTTGCATTTGAGTTGTTTTATATATATATACTATTTGAGAACCCAGTGCTGTTAACAAGCCTTCTTCTGGAGCTTACTTATTTCGGGCTTCCGTAGTGGAAATAGAAGAGCGGTTTGCTTCTTCGAAAACTAGGGATGTTAAAAACATCCCATAAATCTTGCCATATACCACTAGTGCTTTTTCGGTTCGTAATCTCCCACTGACAGAGGAAAATTCGCATATACTTTGGTTCTATGACCAGGACCGTTTTAGGATACCATAATCCTAAGTACGTAGTGCCTATAACGTATCAAAAGATACGTTTAACCGCTTCAAGGTGAGAGGTTTTGGGATCCTCTTGGAAGCGTGCACAAAGACAAACACTAAACATGATATCGGGACTACTTTCTGTTAAGTATAATAAAAATCCTATCATACCTCAATATTTGATATTATCTACGGACCCACCTTCTTCAAAAACACGACTAAATTATGAGTATCAGCAAATTGTAGGGTCGTCATTGTGTTGGGTTTTGATGATAAATGATGAAATTGAGTTAGGGTTTAAGATTAGAGGAGTATATGAAAGATTGAAATCGATTAATGAAAATCGAAGTATTACACATATCTACCCTCAACAGCATTAACGTTCACTAGAAGTTGTAATTATGCTAGCGGCATTAAGTTTTTATACACCAACAGTAGTAAACTTTTGTACCAAGCAACAATAACTGTGTACAAGAGCATTTGATCTACTTAGTAGTTTTCTTAAATCTTCATCAGCTGTACTAAGTTACACTAGCAGTATTAACAATTACTTTAGCAGTTCTAACATACTAGCAGTGTAAGATACACAGCATGTTGCCAAACTTACACTAGCAGTTTAGTAAACTCGAGTTACATAACTACTTAGCATATTTTTTCATTAAGTTACTAACAACACTAATACATAATCAAACAATACTTCAAGAAAGACTTTTAATCCTAAACACAAATATCCCTTTGATAGCCTGTGATTATTAGGTTAATATTTTAACAACTTTTAGGATAAGTTTATCACAAAAAAGAATCCTTTTTCCTTTCTTCCAAAACTAATACTCCAATTAGTTACCAATGACCATCCTTTTGGAAGTGGATTCATTAACTTTGTATTATTAGGTACCTAACTGACCACACGGAACACCCTTTCATCATCTCGTAGATAGTAAACTCTCTAGAGCCAGTATCATCTCTGCATACAAGAAGCAGACACCTACAGGATTTGAAATTTCCCTTCAAGATGCAACATGTGGAAAACTAGAAGGGGGGGGGGGGGTTAAATAGTTTAGCTTTTTTTAATTTATGTTTAGTTTGTTTACAAAAACTTAAGATTCGACTTTAATGTGAATGCATTTTAGTGAACAATTATGAACAATATAACTAAATAAACAAGATATGAAATAAATATGCAGGATAAAAGACAAGAGTTAGAAAGATCAAACCACAATACAAGAATTTATAGTGGTTGGGTAACGAAGCACCTCTTCGCCCTACTCCACTACCCGAGCACCAAACTCGAGAGTTTTCATCACTATGTCAACAAGCTCCCTTTAGCGGAGAAATGATACACAACTAAGCTTACACCGTTTTCCGACACTAAGCCAAATGTCGAGTTCTAATCCTAGCTAGAACCAATCTATCACAATTTTTGTATTTTTAGGACTAAAATACTAACCACACTACTTCACAACAATTCACAACTTCACTTTACTTCACAACTTCTCTTCACTTTACAACTTCACTACGCTTCACAACTTCACTACACTTCACCTAGACACTAACAAGATCACCCCGATCTATCTAAACTCTTGATGATCACCACGATCTAACTAACCTTCCTATGATCACAACAATCTAACTACTATACGCACCTTTCACAATATACAAAAACGTTTTACAAGATATAAAACACTATTATAACTATGTTAACAAGAATCACACTAAACTTTCATACTTCTTCACTGGATGGTAGATTTATTTTCTCTTACACTTGAGGATCTAGCTTGGTCACTTGAAAATTAAGCTTTAAGGGTATGTTTGGTGAAATGGGTTGGGGCTGGGGCTTTTTCTTCTGTTGGGCTGAGGTTTTTGCTGGGGCTTATATTATAGTCGAATAAAGTTTGTATTTTATAAACTTGTTGAAACAAATGGGCTGGGGCTTGGGGCTTATTATTGCAGCATTACTAACAAAGACATAATTAATGATTTTTTGGTATATGGTAGATATTTTTGTGGGTAAATAAGTAATTTATTAGTTCAAAAGCCTCGGGCTTAATTTTTTATCCCTATTATGGGGTGGGCTTTATAGAGACTTATGACTTATAAGCCCCTTCATAAGCCCGCGTGACAAACAAGAATTATTTTATAAGCCGGCTTATTTTAAAAGCCCAAGCCCCAATAAGCATCGAAAAGCCCTTTGCCAAACACACCCTAAGATTTAATGATCAAAGGAATAAAAGGAAAGTATAAACTGATTTAGAACGAAAGAATATGTGTGCAAAGATGGTGAAAAATCAGTGGGGAACAATCCAGTATTTATAGGCAAAGCTGAGGAGCTTTTTGTCTTGCTGACCCCCTTAGCTCTATGGCCGGACCCCTTATCACTAAGGGGGCCACCCAGGCCAAGACGCTCCTTTTTTTGTCTTTTCCAGGGGAGGTATTTTTTAGAACATTTCTAGCCGGTTTTAGGTAGAAAATTTGAATTTAAAATAATTATAAAAATTTTGTATTTTGAATAAAACTATTTTCTGTTAGGTGTAGAAAATGTTTTGTGAAATTTATAAAATGTTTGTTGCATTTTATAAAAGAATGTGGAGGTTGAATTAAAAATTTCTTTGATCATAAAAATGCATTAAGCATTTATTTATTCATACCTTTTAAATGAGTAATTTTCGAAATAAAAATGTTACTATATTTACTGTTTACGTTTGGAAAGTCAATCTAAGGGATGTTGGTGAGTTCAGGGAAATTATAGCTAAGTCTAGGTGAAAGAGGGTCAAAGAGCAGAAAGAAATAGAAAAAAATCATGTCTCAGGTGGCCGACCCCCTTAATTGTATGGCTGGTCCCTTTAATTTTAAGGGGATAGCCCATTTTATTTAAGGGGGCCGCCACCTGGAAAGTCCAGAAAGTCCAGGTTTTTGTTTTGTTTCATAAAATGGTGAAAAGGTGGACTGTTTTGTGGCCATTTTGCAACAAGTCCTAGTTTTTATGGCAACTAAGACTACAACATTTAGCAAGCAAGAAGATAGGCAAGCAAAGATGTAATTTTGTTTTAAGCATGATGAAGTCTATGGGTATTTTAGCAAGAATAACATGTAGACAAGCATATAAAAAGGTAAAATAAAGTTCTTTAATAGAAATCATATTATACAAATAGTCTTAATACTCTAAATAGTTGTAATGCTTTTAAGATTTCTTAGACAAACCCTATGTGTTGTAAACTCATTTAAAAGAGACTTGTGTTTGCATTTATAAGCCTAGTGTGTGCCTATATGTAACAAATATGGAGTAACGATTATTTTGACTCTAAGAAGGGAAAACCTAAGAAATAATCTAAGTGCTCCTTGATTTAATGTTGCTCAAACAAAATTATCAAAGTATATATTGGATTATATATTTTGGCATCAAATGTGAGATCATTATGCATGATTTGAAAAATGTTTTTAGCATATATCAACAATGTATGAAAATGGATTTTTCATGTACTCCTAGTCGTGAGAAGGATTTTGTTAAAGTGAATTAGGACTTTTATATACATAAGTAGAAAATCTTAAATTTTGGCTAAACCAAGGTTACGTAATATTGTATGTAGATTGTTCTTTTGAAGAGTTCCCAGTTTTTGACTTTGTGCAAAATAAAATCCTAGACTTAGATTAAAAGAAAACAAAATTTCTTACTGTCAGATGGCCCGTCCCCTTAATTGTATGGCCGATCCCTTTAATTTTAAAGGGACCGCCCATTGAGAATTAAGGGGGCCGCCCATCTGACAAAAAAAATTTTCCTAATTTTTTGATTTTGGCATTTTAATTTTGTTTTATAGCTTATTATTCTTGTTTACTCTTAAGTTCCTCATCAATCATTTATAGTAATGAGGTATTTTATGAGAGTTTAATCAATTTGTTCCATCATTCCTAGACCTAGACGTAAGTAATTAAAAGGCTCACGTTTAAGGGGTTTAGTTAGAATATCGGCAATGTTATCTTTCGATGAAACCTTTTCTATGGAAATATTTCCTTTTTGAACATTGTCACGAAGGAAATGGTGACGAATCTCAATGTGTTTAGTACGAGAGTGTAGTACGAATTTCTTACTTAAGTCTATACCCCTTGTTATCATCAACATTATCGGGGATGTCATCTAACCTAATGCCATAATCTACGAGAGCTTGTTTCATCCATAGTGCTTGTCGACATGCCTTTCCGGCGCTTACATATTCGGCTTCGGTAGTGGAAATGGCAAGAGTGGTTTGCTTCTTTGAAAACCAAGATGTTAAACAACATCCCATAAATGTGCCAATACCACTAGTGCTTTTTCGGTCTACATAATCTCTTGCATGATCAGAGTCCGCATATACTATAGTTTCTATGCCGGACCCCTTAGGATACCATAATCCTAAGTACGTAGTGCCTTTAACATATCAGAAGAACATTAACCCAGCATCAAGGTAGAGGTTTTTTGGGATCCTCTTGGAAGCGTGCACAAAGGAAAACACTAAACATGATATCGGGCCTACTTGCCGTTAAGTATAGTAAACTGCCTATCATACTCTATACTTGGTATTATCTATGGAATCACCTTCTTCATCTTTCGTGAGTTTTGTTTCCGTAGACATAGGAGTTTTCATTGGCTTAGAGTCTTCTAATTCTAATTTTTTAAGCATTTTGTTTTATGTATTTTGATTGGTTAAAAAATATACCATCTTCTAATTGTTTTATTTGTAGTTCTAGGAAAAAATTTAGTTCCCCCATCATACTCATTTCAAACCAGCGGGCATAACTTGGTAAAAATCGGTCACACATTTCTTGATAAGTTGATCCGAATATAATGTCATCGACATATATTTGGATAATATGAATTGGGTTCTTTCTTTTTAGTAAAGAGATTGTTATCTACCATTCCCATGGTGTAACCATGTTTAATAAGAAAAGCTTTCAATCTATCGTACCAAGCTTTAGGAGCTTGTTTAAGTTCGTAAAGCGCTTTCTTGAGTCTATAATCATATTATGTTTTACGAAGCCAATGAATCCCAAGGTTGTGCCACGTAAACCTTCTCATGGTAAAAGTCGTTAGGAATGCACTCTTAACCATAAATTTGAAATTATTTAAGAGTCAATGCGCATGCGAGAGCTAATAATATTCTTATGGATTCTAGTCTAGCTACGGGTGCATAAGTTTCATCATAATTAATTCCTTCTTGTTGATTATAACCTTGGGCGACTAGCCTAGCTTTATTTCTAGTTACAATGCCATTTTCGTCGAGCTTATTTCTATACACCCATTTAGTTCCAATAATGGTCATATTCATAGGATTAGGAACTAATTCCCAAACATCATTTGATATAAATTGGTTTAGTCCTCTTGCTGGCCATTACCGCAACTTTTATCTTTTAAAGCTTTCAATTAATCTTTTTGGGTTCTATTTGAAAGGAAAACAAAAGAAAATTACTTTTATGTCCTATGAGCATGTGATCTAAGAGTTTTTTCATTGAATTTAGATTACCATAACAATATCTAGGGGATGGGCTTTTAGATTGTTAATGTTATGATTTTCATTATATTCTAGAGATTTATCTTCGAGATCATTGCCTAAGGATTTTGTTTTATTAACCTCAATAGCTTCTCATTGACTAAATATCTTCTTCCAATGTGATGTTTTAGTGTGGGGAGTGAGTATTCATCAATGACACATTTAAGGATTCTTCGACTTACATTTCAGTTTATTTAGAATTATGTAAGCTTTACTATTTTGCGAATATCCTAGAAAAACACCTTCGTATGACTTTAGGTCAAACTTTATGAGGTAATCTTTTGTATTAAGTATGAAGCATTTGCTTCCAAATACTTTAAAATAGTTAAGGTTTGGTTTTCTACCTCTTAATAATTCGTATGAGGTTTTTCCTAAAATACGTCTAATAGAAATTCTATTAATTATATGCGTGGACGTATCGACCGCATTACACAAAAAATTTTGTGGAATAGATTGTTAATTTAACATGGTTCTACTCATTTCTTGTAGAGGGCGATTTTTTCTTTCTACTACCCCATTTGATTGTGGAGTACGATGAGCGAAGAAATTGTAAGAAATCCCATTTAAGATACAATAGTTTCCGAATTGTACTTCATTATCAAATTCCCGACCATGATCCGTTCTAATTGACACTATAGAACATCCTAATTTATTTTGAATCATTTTACTAAATATTTTGAATTCTTCGAATGCTTCGGTTTTATTTCCTAAAAATCTAGTCCATGTATATCAGATGGTCATCTACAATTTACTAAGGTTAACATTTCCCCCATAAACTTCATACGCGGATGGGCCAAAGTAAAGCCATGTGTAATAATTCTAAGCATCTAGTTGTTGACACTATATTTTTGGCTTTGTGACTCGGATAAGTTTGATTTCCAATTTTGCAAGCGTCATAAAAATGTAGATCAAATTTAAGCTTAGGTAGATTTCTAACTAATTCCTTAGAAGCCAATGATTGAATTAATTGCATATTTGCGTGACCTAATCTCCTATTCCATAAAGTGGAGTTTTTCGTCTAAGGTTGCAAGACATATTTTATCTTCCGGTTTATTTCCTAATTTCATCACACATAGCCCTCTTTCTAATTCCTCTACATATGACCTTTTCGTCTTTAATTATTTTGCTATCGTGTTCGGTAAATACTACTTTACATTTATTATCACATATTTGACCAACACTAAGCAAGTTAAATTTTAAATTATCTACGTGCTCAACAGTTTTCAATAATTAGGAGCCATGAGTAATCGTTACCTTGCCTATGTGGTTACCCTCGCTTAAATTCTTTCGAAAATGACGTTCCCGTTCCCTTTCCTTATGACCGCTTGGTATGTATAAAACAATTTGGATTACCCATCATATGTTTTGAAGGATCCACTATCATTTAATCCACTCGTCGGGCTCTAAGTTTATTCCTAAGCATATCTCATTTGATGCTTGAGTTACAAGATAAGTTTCGTCTTTAGCCTCATCTTCGCCACTATCACTCCATGCTCCTCCAATAAATGCTCTTTGATTATTGCTTCTTGGCGACTTTGTGGACGTTCTTCGCCGCATGAGTGATATCGGATCTCCACATCTACATCGTGTTTCTTTCACTTTTACCATTTTTGTCATTTCTACTTCTTTGAAATGACTTTCTTTCGTCTCGTGGTTGTCTTACAAATCTTCCTCGTCTTTTGAAGAATTTCTTGAATTCTTTTACGGCCATGGCATATTCTTCGTCTTCACTATCGAAAGTCAAACTATCTTCATCACTTGATTCCTTTTTGGCTTTTAAGGCAAGAGATCTATTTTGTTCTCTTTTTCCTTTAACCATTTCAGAGTCTTCTTAATTATTACTTCATAAACTTTCAAGTTTCCAATAAGTTAATCAAGTGACAAAGATTAAAATCCTCTGAAATGTTAAAGGGCATAAGAGAACAAAATAGATCTCTTGCCTTAAAAGCCAAAAAGGAATCAAGTGATGAAGATAGTTCGACTTCCGATAGTGAAGACGAAGAATATGCTATGGCCGTAAAAGAATTCAAGAAATTCTTCAAAAGACGAGGAAGATTTGTAAGATAACCACAAGACGAAAGAAAGTCAGTTCAAAGAGGTAGAAGTGACAAAGATAGTAAAAGTGAAAGAAAATGCTTTGATGTGGAGATCCGATCACCCTCATCGAGAGACGCCAAGTCGCCAGAAGCAATAAATCAAGAGAGCCATTATTGGAGGAGCAATGGAGTTGATATGTGGCGAAATGAGGCTAAGACGAAACTTATCTTGATAACTCAAGCATCAAATGAATATGCTTAGGAAAAACATAGAGCCTCGACGAGTGGATAAAGATAGTGGATGTTCGAAACATATGATGGGTAACCAAAAGTTGTTTTATACATACAAAGCGTATAACGGAGGGAACGTCATTTTCGAAAGCAATTTACGCGGTAACATCATAGGCAAAGGTACGATTTCTCATGGCTCCCTAATTATTGAAAATGTTGAGCACGTAGATAATTTAAAATTTAACTTGCTTAGTGTTGGTCAAATATGTGATAATAAATGTAAAGTAGTATTTACCGACAACGATAGCAAAATAATTAAAGACGAAAAGGTCATAGGTAGAGGAATTAGAAAAAGAGGGCTATATGTAATGAAATTAGGAAATAAACCGGAAGATAAAATATGTCTTGCAACCTTAGACGAAAACTCCACTTTATGGAATAGGAGATTATGTCACGCAAATATGCAATTAATTCAATCATTGGCTTCTAAGGAATTAGTTAGAAATCTACCTAAGCTTAAATTTGATCTACATTTTTATGACGCTTGCAAAATTGGAAATCAAACTTATGCGAGTCACAAAGCCAAAAATATAGTGTCAACAACTAGATGCTTAGAATTATTACACATGGACTTATTTGGCCCATCCGCCGTATGAAGTTATGGAGGAAATCGTTACACCTTAGTAATTGTAGATGACTATTCTTGGTATACATGGACTAGATTTTTAGGAAATAAAACCGAAGCATTCGAAGAATTCAAAATATTTAGTAAAATGATTCAAAATAAATTAGGATGTTCTATAGTGTCAATTAGAACGGATCATGGTCGGGAATTTGATAATGAAGTACAATTAGGAAACTATTGTGACTTAAATGGGATTTCTCACAATTTCTTCGCTCCTCGTACTCCATAATCAAATGGGGTAGTAGAAAGAAAAAATCGCACTCTACAAGAAATGAGTAGAACCATGTTAAATGAACAATCTATTCCACAAAATATTTGGTGTAATGCGGTCGATACGTCAACGTATATAATTAATAGAATTTCCATTATACGTATTTTAGGAAAAACCCCATACGAATTATTAAGAGGTAGAAAACCAAACCTTAACTATTTTAAAGTATTTGGAAGCAAATGCTTTATACTTAATACAAAAGATTACCTCACCAAGTTCGACCTAAAGTCATACGAAGGTGTTTTTCTAGGATATTCGCAAAATAGTAAAGCTTACATAATTCTAAATAAACGAAAATGAAAGTCGAAGAATCCTTAAATGTGACATTCGATGAAACTCCTCCCCCACCTAAAACATCACCATTGGAAGAAGATGATTTAGTCAAAGAAGAAGCTATTGAGGTTAATAAAACAAAATCCTTAGGCAATGATCTCGAAGATAAATCTCTAGAATATAATGAAATCATAAACATTAACGAATCTAAAAGCCATCCCCTAGATAATGTTATTGGTAATCTAAATCAAAGAACTCTTAGATCACAAGCTCAAGACAAAAGTAATTTCTTTTGTTTTCTTTCAACAATAGAACCCAAAAATATAAATGAAGCTTTAAAAGATAAAAGTTGGGTAATGGCCATGCAAGAAGAACTAAACCAATTTATATCAAATGATGTTTGGGAATTAGTCCCTAATCCTATGAATATGACCATTATTGGAACCAAATGGGTGTATAGAAATAAGCTCGACGAAAATGGCACTGTAACTATAAATAAAGCTAGGCTAGTCGCCCAAGGTTATAATCAACAAGAAGGAATTGATTATGATGAAACTTATGCACCCGTAGCAAGACTAGAATCCATAAGAATATTATTAGCCTCTGCATGCGCATTAGACTTTAAATTATTTCAAATTTATGTTAAGAGTGCATTCCTTAACGATTTTATCAATGAGAAGGTTTACGTGGCACAACCTCTGGGATTCATTGGCTTCGTAAAACCTAATCATGTTTATAGACTCAAGAAAGCGCTTTACGGACTTAAACAAGCTCCTAAAGCTTGGTACGATAGATTGAAAGCTTTTCTTATTAAACATGATTACACCATGGGAATGGTAGATAACACTCTCTTTACTAAAAAGAAAGAAACCAATCTCATCATTATCCAAATATATGTCGATGACATTATATTCGGATCAACTTATCAAGAAATGTGTGACGATTTTACCAAGATCATGCACGATGAGTTTGAAATGAGTATGATGGGGGAACTAAATTTTTTCCTAGAACTACAAATAAAACAATTAGAAGATGGTATATTTTTTAACCAATCAAAATACATAAAACAAAATGCTTAAAAAATTAGAATTAGAAGACCTAAGCCAATGAAGACCTCCTATTCTAACGGAAACAAAAACTACACGAAAGATTAAGAAGGTGATTCCATAGATAATACCTAAGATATAGAGTTATGATAGCATTTACTATACTTATACTGCAATAGGCCCGATATCATGTTTAGTGTTTTCCTTTGTGGCACAGGCTTCCAAGAGGATCCCAAAACCTTCACCTTGAAGCTGTTAAATGTATCTTTCTGATACTTTAAAGGCACTACGTACTAGGATTATGTATCCTAAGGGTCCGCATTAAGAATCAATATATATCGGACTCTGATCATCAAGAGAGGTATGTAGACCGAAAAAGCACTAGTGTTAATGGCACATATTATGGGATTGTTGTTTTAACCATCTAGGTTTCCAAAGAAGCAAACACATCTTGCCACGTTTCCCTACCGATGCCTAATATTAAAGCGCCGGAAAGCAGTCGCTAAGCACTATGGATGAAACAAGCTCTCGTAGATTATGGCATTAGGTTAGATGACATCCCTATAATGTGTGATAACAAAGGGGCTATAGACTTAAGTAAGAATCTCGTACTACACTCTCGTACTAAACACATTGAGATTCGTCACCATTTCCTTCGTGACAATGTTCAAAAAGGAAATATTTCCATAGAAAAGGTTTCATCGGAAGATAACATTGTCGATATCCTAACTAAACCCCTCAAACGTGAACCTTTTAATTACTTACGTCTAGGTCTAGGAATGATGGAACAAATGATTAAACCTCCAGAAAATACCTCATTACTATAAATGATTGATGAGGAACTTAAGAGTAAACAAGAATAATAAGCTATAAACAAAATTAAAATGGCAAAATCGAAAAAAAATTAGGAAAAAATATTCGTCAGATGGGCGGCCCCCTTAATTCTTGACGGGTGGTCTCCTTAAAATTAAAGGGGCCTGGCCCCATACAAAAAGGGGACGACCATCTCACATAGGTAAGGTTTTATATTTTTTTTAGTCCAGGATCTGTTTGCACAAAATCACAAATTGGGAACTTTTCAAAAGGATAATTTATATACAAAATTACGTAACCTTGATTTAGTCAAGGCTTAAGATTTTCTACTTAACATATGTATATGAAAGTCCCAATACATTTTAACAAAAAATCCTTTTCATGACTAGGAGTTCATAAAAACCTATTTTCATACATTGTTAGATATGCTAAAAACATTTTCCATTCATGCATAATGATCTTACACTTGTTGCCAAAATATATAATCAAGTATATATTTTTTAACACTCTTGATTGAGCAAAATTAAATCAAGGAGCACTTGGATTATTTCTAAGGTTTTTATTTTAGAGTCGAAATAATCGTTACTCCACATTTGTCGCATTTAGACACACACTAGGACTATAAATACAAACACAAGTCTCAT
The DNA here is from genome assembly GCA_026074375.1 of Tanacetum coccineum. Classification (NCBI taxonomy): domain Eukaryota; kingdom Viridiplantae; phylum Streptophyta; class Magnoliopsida; order Asterales; family Asteraceae; genus Tanacetum; species Tanacetum coccineum. The sequence goes on along the minus strand of BQNB010007628.1, from coordinate 46,596 downwards.
GTAATGTGTTTACGACCTACTTCTCTTGTTTTAAAAAATATTATGAAGTACTAATCTTAGGAGCATTACAACTATTAGTTAATACTCCAATTAATATTCTCCTAATTATGGATTTTTTTTAATTGCCTCTTTGCATGCTTATTCATATATTCTTGCTTGCTAAATGTTATGTGAATTAATCTTGATTGCTATACAATTAGGACTTGCTGCAAAATGGACACAAAATAGTCCACCCTTTTACCATTTCCTGCAAGAAAACAAAAAACTAGACTTCCTAGACATTTCCAGGTGGCGGTCCCCTTAACCACTGGGCCCCTCGTAGGGTTAATCAGATGTATGTGTGGCCGCACCCAAAAACTCAGGTAGATATGTCTCAATGATTTTTGGTAATCTAGATTAATCATATATACGAGAAACAGAATCGTTAATTAATGGAATGACTATTGATCCGTATCCATTTTTAACACGGCATCAGAAACAAAGGGATTGTAAATACTTAAATCATTTAACTGTGACTTTATGAAAGTACACTCATGTATTTCTGGGAACATTGGCGTGTTGCTAGACGCTTACCAATGTTGTTATATTTATTTGTGACATGTCCAAGTGGGAGCTGTTGGGATATGTCCATATCATAAATAAATATACGGCTGGAAATATGTGAGCCTATGGGGGCACACACGTATACACAGAGGATACGTTTATTAATGTAATTAATATATTTATTGTATATTAATTATATTAATATGTTTCACGAAATAGTTAAACGGTCTCTAAATTATAACGTTAGACGATATAATTAATTAATAGATATTAACAAGTGAGGGACTTGTTGGTACGAAAACCAAACCCGTGAGGTGTTGGTTGTGACCGGTCGAACAAGGAAAAAAAGAGGGGTCCGAATGTCTTTTTTAGCAAACAAGAGGAGATGTTTGAGTATGACTTGGAGAACAAGTCTTGTGCCTATATATACATTCATTCGGTAGATATAAGGATATAACTTTTGTGTCAAAGTCAAACAACACATTATATCCGTAATATATTAAACGATATCTTATACCCTATGAATACCATGCATGTTCTTCTAGATATTAATTAACATGATACACATGTATGTAAAAATCAACATGCATATGTATACGTTAGATATAGAATGAATGCATATTCTCAGTTCCTTGTGGTTTGACGATGGGTTGTTAAAATCTCTTAAATCGGATTTCGATCGTGTGACGATAAGAATCAAAACAAGAACAAAGTGTTAGGTTGTTTTATTCGTGAAGAAAAGACTAGCATCTTAACGTATCTCGGTGACGTGTAGTGTATGCACACCATAGAGGTTATCTACTTTGATAACTTTATTAGTTTGCGTGGTATTCTATTTATACACACGCGAATATTCAAGAAGGTGGTTTCATTTATTGCTAAAAGGTACACAATTCTTGATCCCTTTGTTAATTACATATTCTATACATGTTTATGTTTTCCGCTGCGTACTCGTGATCTTTAATGGTTAATAGATGTAAAAACCCCAACAGTGGCATCACGAGCCATCGTATAGAATTTGTAGTTACAAAGTAATAAAATTTGACAAATTAGGATTCTTGATTAATTTTTTAAGCCCTTTGGGCGTTTTATGCATAAAGATTCGATCTTTGTGCATCAAGATTCAATCTTTATTGATTATAAAATTAATTAGACGAATTCTAGGTTGTATGAAATTTTATGGATAAAACTTGATGCGTTTAATTGTTAATTGATCAGTTTTATGTTTAAAATTAATTGTTAATTCGGCATCCATGATAAATACATGCAATTTATCATGAAGAGATATGTGATATAAATCTTGTTAATTGTTAAAAGCTTTCAAAAACCCTAATTGATGAACATCTTCTAACAAAGATGACTTTCAAACTCCACAAATTAACAATCTAAATTCCTTCT